>APFE030804145.1:132684-155392 GCA_000404065.3 Pinus taeda
AGATCAAAACAAAAACACATAACCAAGGAGGCTATAAATGGCCTCTACAACAAAAGTCTGTGACCAGTACTACTGGCTACTGCTAGAGTTGCCAACATCATTTGGCTTAGTGTTACTTGGAAGCGAGAGCAAAAGTGGGGAGCGAGAGCGAAAACGGGAGCAGGGGCGACATTTTCAGAAGCTCCTAGTTTGGAAGCGAATCCCAGAGGAGTTCGACAACCAATGTCACAACATCAAGGTACATAGAGGGATTGGTGCTCTTGATTAAATACAAGTTCCATACCTAATACATGACAAAATTCAATGGAAAAATTGCAATCCTCCAATCCTGAAATCCTGAAAAACTGATAAGTCTGCTGGATTTTGAATGAAATCTAAAATTCTACTTTCTCCATATGAAATCCAATGAGGCTAGAACCACTCTCAAACATCCTGAGTCATTTCATGGTAATGTTAAAAATTTAAGTAAAAGGATGAAAATGAAGATTAAGGAGAATGTCACTTTTACTTTAAGAATTTAACATTACCATGAAATTTGAATAGCATATCAATACTAAGAGAGGAGAATGGACCCCAAATAGCATTTAACTAATTTAGAAAACACCTTGGAGTCCCCAACACCCAGCTAACTGTTAAAAATGTAAAAAAAAATATGAAAAATCACTTTTTTTTTTGGGTTACAGGCTGCATTCATTGACTTGGGCGAGTTATTGCAGAACCGGCCGGGTTGACTGAGTCATGACTGACTCGGCTGAGTCATGCAATAACTCAGCCGAGTCAGTCATGACTTGGCCTCCCGTTCCGTTTTTTCTGCCGGGTCACAAAAAATCCCAACGACTCGAATCAACTCGGTTGTTTCGGATTCGATTCGGACGTTTTTTAAAACATTGATATTAATACACATTAATATTTTATTTTCCCTAAGTTTAGACTTAGGGACAGTGTTGCGAAAATCATGATATTATCAACAAATTGCGATTTTTTGAGTTTGGCAATATTATCGGCCGATTTTTATGCTTTTTTTATCTCAAAAAATCGCGATAACTTGAAAAAATTGCGATTTTTTGGGAAAAATTCTTTTGGAGAAAAAAAAAAAAATTCTCCAATTTTTTTATGAGGAGGTGACACAACCTACCCAGGCTACCCCTATCACCAGTAGAGGACATGGTCTACCTCCTGTAGCTCCTAGTTCTTCAGCTTCTAGAGCACAACAGAGTCCACTGCCAACTTCATCGACATCTACATCTATGTAAGTATTTGAGTCATTTAACCAGAAATGAAGCTCTAAAACATAATATGTGTTGTCTTCAAATCTGTTTGCAGCTTAAATGACTTAACCAACATTCATATAACTAAATTACTCAGTTTGGTATGGAGTACCTACCTGTATTCTTGCGGTTGATGATGCCTCAAGCTGCTCTTGCTTTTGTTACGAAAAGACCAAAACCACCCATCGAAACTGAGCATAACCTTGATACTTAGTGCAGTCTGCTTCATTAAAATTTAACAAGATAGACAGATTTCTTGTAAAATTCTATCAAATTAAATGCATTTGCTTACCTGATTCTCCCATCTGGTGTCGGTCACATTGCTCCAAGTTTATTGGGTCCGTTACCAAACCGACCGATTCCTCCCTGCCTATCTGGGATCAACCTCTGCGGTCACCAGATCCAAATAACTTCGAAATGGAAGTCCACTGGTCCCCGTGCCCAAAACTCCAAGAACAATTGAGGCTCAATGAGATTCCATGATAGGGTATTGACTCTAATTCTACTAGGAGGGGTGGAGGTGTTGCCCACCCTTTATTCTCCAAAACCTAGAGTCATGGGAAGACTATGTGAGTCACGCTCTCCTAGATGTGTGATGATGACTGCCGGATACCTACTGGGAAGTCAGGTCGATATAATCAACGCTGCCACCCTTAGAGTTATGAATGGTTAGGTTAGTATAACTGATGCCATGGCATACTCCAGTAGAGGACGGATAGGATGGGAGCGGAAGAGATTAGGAAGGATAGGATGATTTTAGAATATCTTGAGGACTTGGTTGGGGCAACGCATGACCATTAAAGTTATAAGCGTAGAAGTATTCAAAACACCAATTTTATAGTGTCCTCACATTAAATAAGAATTTAACCTCGATACGCAACCCTAACAAGAATGTACTAATCGCTAAAATAAGTATTGATAAAAACTCTAACTTCGGGATGAAGTTTTCTGAAGGAGGGGTGTATGTAATGACCCATCTTTAATAGAGAGCACAAGAATATTAGCATGCATACAATGCATGCATATGATAGCTACATATGCATGTATTCCATATGCTGCACTATTATATATATATTTTGTAAATTAACTATAAATGATGAATATCACAACACTGCTTCAGATAGAAAGTTACACCCTCACCCATCACCAAACATGTTTCTTAATGCGTCATAATTAAGGAGAAAATACCTTAAATAATTTCAATGATATAAATTTAAAAGTATAAAGTAAATATGGTTATGAAAAAATAAATGTAAAATTTAAGTTAATTATAAATATGGTTCTATATTTATGTATCCCATAATATTAATGAATGATTAAAATGTGGAATTTAAATCAAAATAAAATAAATATTATAAACTAAGGACATTTATAGAAAACTAATAAACCTAATACACATGTCAATATCCCTGTAGTTTTGGACAAATAGAGTCACACCTTACAAAGGAAGGTGTCACCATGTAGGAAGCGGTGACTGCCAAGATTTGATACATAAAGATGGAAGGGGAGCATGTAATATCCCTAACCCAGAATATTCCTCAAACCCCAGCAAAACTCTAACCAAATATGTGCAAATGATATAATAACCAAGAAGCTCAAAATGACAAAATAACAGTGGTACAACATATAATAGTGTAAACAGGAAATATAAGCAGGTACTTAAGAAATGCATCGAGAAATGCTAAGCCATTTTATTATACTGAGCAATAAAATGAGTACAGGAGGTGATCAGAAAGATGGCACCTCGACTTGCACAAGGCAAGTGAAGAAATACACTCAAAATAGCAAAGAATGGCCTCTCTCAGAACTGCGTGGATGTTGCTGGAGAACTGCCGTGCTGCTGCTGCTGCTAGAAAACAAATGATGATTTGGGGCTGCTCCCCTCCTCGGAAAATGCTGAAACTCTGGAGTCGGGCTCTACTCAAGAAACCTAGAAAAACCCAGAAAGCTCTCTTGGAATAGCCGACCCTCGAAAATCACCCCCTTGGGGTTCTGCGCAGTTCCTCAAAGCTCTACGCTGCCACTGAAGAAAATCCCTCAAAACTCTGCGAAAAATCCTCCAATAGACAAGGGCTGGTCCCCTGCTTAATCACCTAGCATAAATCCTCCTGCAAAAACCCCAATCCAACACTACTGCCAGAAAGAACTGCGCCCCTCTCAGTGTTGTGCAGTCCTCCAAAACGCTGATGAAATTGCTGCTGAAATGCCAATGGAAATACCTTGCCCGAGCAGGCACTCGAAGTCTCCCAGGGCTAAGGGTGAAATCTCCGAACGGAGACACTCAATGCACTAAACAATGCTGCAGACTAGCTAAACAGCCAGCATACTCAGAAGTCGAAACGACTAGTTCAAAATGCACATAACTGAATGATCAAAATGAGGGGGCTCCTCTCTCTATTATAGCCCCCGCCTCTCTCAATCCCAAGGGTCACCTCCTCTTGCGTGGTTCCCCTCTTGCCACGTGTTCCTTCCCTCTTGCGCAGTCTCTCCATGTGTCTGTGTGGGCTCCATTTTTGCGTCCCCCTTTGGCCCCCTTGGCTCCCCTTTAAGTCACAACGTTGTGCTACTAGGAAGTGACTTGTTATTCTAAAAGTGAGTTATGTCCCCCGTCCTCACTTTTTTATTTAAAAATAACTATAGAAGGCAAAAACTGAACAAAATTGAATATTCCAACTAGCCATGGCTAATTAGGAATATTACAGTGTCCCCCGGCAAAATGTTGCTTGTCCTCAAGCAACTGAAGTGATGGATTCTGCAAGATCTTCTCACTCTCCCAAGTGGCATCCTCATCCGGCAAATTCTTCCACCTCACCAAGAATTCCTGGACCGTCCTGCTTCGCAGTTGCCTCTCCTTGGTATCAATGATAGCCTCCAGCTGCAATACCAAATGCCCCTTGTCATCCATGGGTGGTAGCTCATCTGTCACTGTCACCTGCTGCCCCAATGCCTTTTGTAGGCATGATACATGAAAAACGTTATGAATCTTGCTGCCTTGGGGTAGCTCCAACTTATATGCAACCTATCCAGTCCTACGTATCACCCTCTACGACCCATAAAAGCGGGGCTTGAGCTTCTTAGCCCCCTTTTACTTTAGTGACGACTGTGGGTATGGCTATAATTGTAGGTAGACCATGTCTCCCACCTCAAACTGCCTCTCCACCCGACCCCTGTCGGCATACAGCTTCTACTGGTTCTGCTCTGTAGCCATGTTATCCTTGAGAGCTTGGAGAATACCCTGACTCTCTTGGATCCAAATCTTGGCTCTAGGAGCCTTGCTATCACCAAACATCACGTCAGCAAAAGATAAAGGATGATACTCATATAAGGCATAAAATGGTGACATACTGATGGACATGTGATGTAAAGTATTGTAGCAGTGCTCCCCTAGATGCAGCCACCTCAACCATGCTCGCTGCTGCCCACTGACATAGTTACGCAAGTAGCCCTCTAGCCACTTGTTAACTATCTCTGTCTGCCCATCCGTCTGTGGGTGATAACTGGTACTCGGTGTCAACTCCGTCCCCACCAACCGGAAAAGCTCCTTCCAAAACTCGTCCATGAAACGGCGGTCCCTATCATTGACGATGGTCTTAGGAAGACCATGTAGCCTGAAGATCTCTCTGAAGAATAGCTCGGCCACTTGTGCTGCTGTATGGTGTGCGGATATGGAAAAAAAGTGTGCGTACTTCGTCAGTTGATCAACAACAACAAAGATACAATCCTTGCCCTGTAACATGGGCAACCTTCTGATGAAGTCCATCGAAATACTCTCCCATTTCCCCTCCGGAATGGGAAGAGGCTGCAATAATCCCACGGGATGGCTCATCTCTCCCTTGTTCCTCTGGCAAACATCGCACTCTCGGATGTGCTGGAGTACGTCCTCCTTGATGCCCTTCCACGAGAACCTCTCCCTAATGGCCCTGTAGGTTTTGGTAAACCCCTGATGTCCTGCCAAGGGTGAATCATGTGATGCCTGGAGTACCTTCTTCTTGAGCTGAGACCCCTCAGTGAAGAAGATCTGGCCCCTGTAATAGATGATCTCATCGACCACCCTGTTCCTGTCATTTGCCACCTGCCCATCCAGAATCTCACATGGAAACCTGTCCTTGGAGTACTCTATTAAGAGTCGAGCCCTCCAGTCTGTATCGAAGCTCATAAGAGACAATGCGGTTGGTCTACGTGAAAGGGCATCTGCTACCACGTTGTTCTTACCCTTGACATACTCAATGTCAAAGTCATATGCTTGGATCTTGCTGATCCACTTTTGCTGCCTCTCCTGTAGCCGCTTCTGCTCCAAAAAGAACTTGAGGCTGTTGTGATTAGTCCTCACCCTAAACCTGTTACCCACTAGATAGTGCCGGTACTTAGCCAATGCATGCATGATGGCCAGCATCTCCTTGTCCTATATAGAATACAACCTCTCGTGCGGAAGGAGCTTCCAGCTCTCAAAGGCTATAGGGTGACCTCCTTGCATCAACACTGGGCTGATCCCCTCTCCCGATGCATCACACTCCAAAACAAATGGCTGCGTTGTAATATTCCTAATTAGCCATGGCTAATTGGAATATTCGATTTTGCCCAATTTTTGCCTTCTATAGTTATTTATAAATAAAAAGTGAGGACGGGGGACATAACTCACTTTAGGAATAAAAAAGTCACTTCCTAGTAGCACAACGTATTCGATTTTGCCCAATTTTTGCCTTCTATAGTTATTTATAAATAAAAAGTGAGGACGGGGGACATAACTCACTTTAGGAATAAAAAAGTCACTTCCTAGTAGCACAACGTTGTGACTTAAGAAGGAGCCAACGGGGCCAAAGGGGGACGCAGAAATGGGGCCCACGCAGACACCTGGAGGGACTGTGTAGGAGGGAAGAACACATGGCAAGAGGGGAATCACGCAGGAGGAGGTGAGCCTAGGGATTGTGAGAGGCAGAGGCTATAAGGAGCCCCCTCATTTTGGATCATTCAGTTATGTGCATTTTGAGCTAGTCATTTTGACTTCTGAGCATGCTGGCTGTTTAGCTAGTCTGCAACACTGTTTAGTGCATTGAGTGTCTCCGTTCGAAGATCTCATCCTTAGCCCCGGGGGACTTCGAGTGCCTGCTCGGGCAAGGTATTTCCTTTGGCATTTCAGCAGTAGTTTTATTAGCATTTCAGCAGCAGTTTCAACAGCGTTTTGGAGGACTGCGCAGTACTGGAAGAGGGACGTAGTTCTTTCTGGTAGCAGTGTTGCGATTGGGGTTTTTGCAGGAGGATTCATGCTGGGTGATTGAGCAGGGGACTAGCCCTTGCCTATTAGAGGATTTTTGGCAGAGTTTCAGGCGGAGTTTAGAGGGGTTTCCTTCAGTGGTAGAGCAGAGCACTGAAGAACTGAGCAGAACCCCAAGGGGGTGATTTTTGGGGGTCGGCTATTCCAGGAGAGCTTTCTGGGGTTTTTTGGGTTTCTTGAGTAGAGCCCGATTCCAGAGTTTCAGCATTTTCAGAGGGGAGCAGCCCCAAATCATCATTGGTTTCCTAGCAGCAGCAGCAACACAACAGTTCTCCAGCAACATCCACGCAGAGAGGCCATTTCTTGTTATTTTGAGAGCTTTTCTTCACTTGCCTTGTGCAAGTCGAGGTGCCATATGTCTGATCACCTGTTGTACTCATTTTATTGCTCAGTATAATAAAATGGTTTAGCATTTCTCGCTGCATTTCTTGTGTATCTACTTATATTTCTGGTTTACATTATTATATGATGTTCCACTGTTATTTTATCAGTTCTGGGTTATTATATTATTTGCATGTATTTGGTTGGAGTTTTGTTGGGGTTTGAGGAATATTCCGGGTTAGGAATATTACAGTGGTATCAGAGCATAGATTTGGCTCAGCCTGTGGAGCTAGCAATCTATGACACCAGGGGAAAAACCCTACATTTGTTACAGAGGTAGGAGGTACAGAGACACTGGACGTAGGTTGGAGAATACCTACGGGGAGGGAGATTGTGTTCCTGTTGTGGACGCAGAACAGGAGGAGCATGTGGTAGACGTAGAACAGAGAGAGTCAGTAGTGGACGCAGAATAGATGGTCGACGAGGACGGGAAGAGATTTGCGGATATGCTCCTCAAATCAGTGCAGTATCTGTCAAGGCAGATTGAGGCTATGGGGCAGAGATTCACGACAGTAGAGGCCAGGCAACGTGAGAGCCCACTAGTTTTTCAGATTGGTGAGGGATCAGGTGCATCTCATCACTTGCCAGAGCAGCGTGATACTGCGCAGTAGGTGGCCTCACATGCCCCTACACGCTCTACCATGCCCACTCTCTTAGGAGCAGACACGGGGGCCGTAGCCCAGCAGGAGGCAGAGCCCGGACATATGGGTGATTATTTTGCAGAGTACCAAGCCTATGGGCAGGAGTTCAGGGAAGTCCTCTCATTCAGAGATTTTGTTCAGCTCCTGCGGGATAGTAGACCCCGCGGCCATCACAGAGGGTACCGGCATTACCATGATGGAAACACCCTGTGCAGCGAGTAGATTCAACTTGCTTACGTTTGATGGCTCATCAAACAGTTCGGCAAAGTCTTGGGTGGAAAAGCTGGAATTTATTCCCAGCTTAATAAGATGTCGGAGACAGAGGCCATCAAGGTGGCAACATTGCATTTGGATGGTGAGGCCCAAGATTGGTGGTTTCATGGGATGGCTAAACTGGGGCACTCCATAGTGACAACAGATGCCGAGTTTACCAGGAGGCTAATGGAGCAATTCGATCGGAGGGATCCAGAGCAACATTTTGTTGAGCTAACGAGGCTCAAATAGACAAGGAGTCCAAAGACCTACATTGCAGATTTCTTGAGGGTCTCTGTGATGGTGCCAGACCTATCCACGACACAGAGGGTCTATATGTATGTTGAAGGGTTAGCAGAGCTACTTCGGGGTTTAGTCCGATCCACTAAACCAGCCACACTCCAGGATGCTATCAACAGGACCTGGGACTTACAGGATGTCTTACCCAGGACCCGGACACCTTACCCCCAAAGACAGACTTTTCAGTCTAAGGGGAAGGATGTGAGGATTCCTCCTCCAAAGGGGAATCCAGGACAAGTACGGCTTGACGAAGATGCCAGGAGGGAGTTGAAGAAGAAGCGGTTGTGCTTCACCTGTCAGGAGCCGTGGGCACGAGGACATAGATGTGCTGCTGGCAAAACACATTTTATTGAGGTCTTCTCCGAGAGTAGTGGAGAAGAGGATGACGAGGAGGATGTGGAGGCAGGAGATAGCCATGCCATACAGGGACCTCTGCCACCTCCACCACCTGCAGTAGGTGGTGCATCTTTTGCACCCAAGGGAGGGGCCCTTGCAGCGTTGTGAGGAGTTCCCAAGTATCTGACGCAATGTGTACAAGGGATAGTACATGGCCAGCGCGTATCGGTTTTGGTTGACAGTGGGACAACCCACAACTTCATCGATGCACAGATGGTTGAGCGGAGAGGTATTCAGACAGAGAGCTTCGATGGGTTTTCAGTATTGGTCCCAGCAGATCAGAGCATGACGTGTGCTCGTTATGTTCCAGAGCTCTCAGTGACGATGGGCACCTACACATTGACTGACCACTTTTTCGCGGTTGATATCCCGGACACCAACATGATACTGGGTGTTCAGTGGCTTATTACTCTAGGGAAGGTCATGATGGATTGGAAGACCCTAGAGACAGAGTGGGATGATAAGAAGACAGGGAGGCATGAGAAGATACGGGGACAACACACATATCCGCCTCAGACTGTGTCGGCTCATCGGATGGAGGCAGTCTTCTGGAAGGGAGACATAGAGTGGGCAGTGGAGCTGCGTGCATCAGAGGCAGGGACTACAGGGCAGACGATACATCCAGAGATCTAGTCCATCCTTGATCGGTATGCCATAGTGTTTGGAGAGATTCCAGCAGGACAGCCACCGGATCTGGGGTTGGAGCACACTATCGAGCTTGAGCAAGGCATCTAGGCAGTAATCACCACCCCTATAGGGACCCCAAGGCCCATCCCATCACTTGCCAGAGCAGCGTGATACTGCGCAGCAGGTGGCCTCACACGCCCCTACATGCTCTACCATGCCCACTTTCTTAGGAGCAGACACAGGGGCCATAGCCCAGCAGGAGGCAGAGCCCGGACATATGGGCGATTATTTTGCACAGTACGAGGCCTATGGGCAAGAGTTCAGGGAAGCCCTCTCATTCAGAGATTTTGTTCAGCTCCAGCAGGATAACAGACCCCGCGACCATCACAGAGGGTACCGACATTACCATGATGGTGACACCCACCGTGTAGCGAGTAGATTCCACTTACCTACGTTTGATGGCTCATCAAACAGTTCGGCAAAGTCTTAGGTGGAAAAGTTGGACATTTATTTCTAGCTTAACCAGATGTCGGAGACAGAGGCCATCAAGGTGGCAACATTGCATTTGGATGGTGAGGCCCAAGATTGGTGGTTTCATGGGATGGTTAAACTGGGGCACTCCACAGTGACGACATATGCCAAGTTTACCAGGAGACTGATGGAGTGATTCGATCGGAGGGATCCAAAGCAACATTTTGTTGAGCTGACGAGGCTCAAACAGATAGGGACCCAGAGACCTACATTGCAGATTTCTTGAGGATCTCCATGATGGTGCCAGACCTATCCACGACACGGAGGGTCTATATGTATGTTGAGGGGTTAGCAAAGCCACTTTTGGGTTTAGTCCGATCCACTAAACCAACCACACTCCAGGACGCTATCAGCAGGACCCGGGACTGACAGGATGTCTTACCCAAGACCCAGACACCTTGCCCCCAGAGACAGACTTTTCAGTCTAAGGGGAAGGATGTGAAGATTCCTCCTCCAAAGGGGAATGCAGGACGAGTACAGCTTGACGACGATGCCAGGAGGGAGCTGAAGAAGAAGTGGTTGTGCTTCACCTGTCAGGAGTCATGGGCACCAGGACATAAATGTGCTGCTGGCAAAGCACATTTTATTGAGGTCTTCTCCGAGAGCAGTGGAGAAGAGGATGACAAGGAGGATGTGGAGGCAGGAGATAGCCATGCCATACAGGGACCTTTGCCACCTCAAACACCAGCAGTAGGTGGTGCATCTTTTGCACCCACCGAAGGGGCCCTTGCAGCGTTGCGAGGAGTTCCCAAGTATCTGACGCTACGCGTACGAGGGATAGTACGTGGCCAGTGCATATCAGTTTTGGTTGACAGTGGGGAAACCCACAACTTCATCGATGCACAAATGGTTGAGCGGAGAGGTATTTAGACAGAGAGGTTTGATGGGTTTTCAGTATTGGTGCTAGGAGATCAGAGCATGACGTGTGCTCGTTATGTTCCAGAGCTCTCAGTGACGATGGGCACCTACACATTGACTGACCACTTTTTCGTGGTCGATATCCTGGACAGTAACATGATACTGGGTGTTCAGTGGCTTATTACTCTAGGGAAGTTCACGACGGATTGGAAGACCCTAGAGATGAAGTGGGATGATGAGAAGACAAGGAGGCATGAGAAGATACGGGGACAGCACACATATCCGCCTCAGACTGTGTCGGCTCATCGGATGGAGGCAGTCTTCTGGAAGGGAGACATAGAGTGGGCAGTGGAGCTGCGTGCATCAGAGGCAGGGACTACAGGGCAGGCGGTACATCCAAAGATCTAGTCCATCCTTCATCGGTATGCCATAGTGTTTGGAGAGATTCCAGCAGGACAGCGACTGGATCGGGGGTTTGAGCACACTATCGAGCTTGAGCAAGGCATCCAAGCAGTAATCAACACCCCCTATAGGCACCCCAAAGCCTATCAGGATGAGATTGAGTGGGCTATCCAGGAGTTGCTGGCTCTTGGGCATATTCGACCGAGCACGAGTCCTTTTGCTTCTTCTATGGTGTTGGTGAAGAAGAAGGACGATACATTGAGGATTGGCATTGACTACAGGGCCCAGAACAAGAAGACTCTCAAAAACAGGTCACTGTTTCCTCCTTCGACTCTAAAATTGATCCACAGAAAACTATAGTCCGTGCACTATCCGCCACTTCTTACAGAATTCCAATCCGTTTCTCAAAGAGAGAGTTATGACAATTTTCCCAAGGTCACTTCTTTGGGATGAAATTTGGGAGCCTACAAAAACTCTAACTTCCATAGATCATATCTCTGAAAATATAGTGAACCAAGATCTAAATTCAGTCACGACGTTCATCAGGATTTCGGCTCAAATGGGTTTTAATTTCAGAATCTAATAGTTCGCAGAAATAAAGCTATAGTGAAAATGCCATGATCACTACTTTTGGAGGATATATGAGATTTCTTTTTATAGAGTTGAGAGGGGCTTCTATGGAGAATGTTGGAGGTATTTTAGGAGCTTAAAATAAACTATTAATTATTGACTATTCAATGACCAAAATTAATGATAAATGCTCTGCCACAACCTCATGGGGTTTTAGGCTTTAGCCCACTAATTGGGGTTACTAACTTCAATCTTGAATAACTTACAAACCGTGAGGAATTATGAGGAGAGCTATATACCGATAGAAAGACATTTTTGAGTAGAGTACTCCTATAATTCTTATGAGACAAGAAATGATGAATGATGATGCCCAATGTGCCATGGAGGTTCAGGGTCATCCTTGGCGCTGCTTGGGTTGACATCAATGACAACCTCAGATCATCTTTAGATCAACAAGGGAGTGTTGATTTGTGTTAGCATCGAATGTGCTCTAGCCATGAAAATTGGTGGAGAGGCTAAGGCACATAAGATCAAGACCCAGAAATGGTTTGGGGAAATTCCACCCGGTTGGAGAGATATTAAAATAATTAATACTTTTAATGGGGTTCCTAAGTTTAAACTTAGGAAAATTAAAATATTAATGGGTATTAATATAAAACTGGGTGAGAATATTCTAAATAACATGGACCAAGCCAAATCTAATCTTAGTCATTGATTAGAGACTTAATCTCGGCCGTTGAAGACTCAACAGGAAAAATATAAGAGGAGGCTTTAGTTGGAGATACACCAAACTGATTAGTCAGTTTCATTTTCTGGAGCGGGGCTTGCTGAGAAAATTCGAGCTAGTGGTTTGTTGCAGCGAGGGGTAGTAAGTACATAGCAGAGAGGTAGGATAGTGCCAGAGGGTCAGCGTAGAGACTGAAGAGGATGACGCAGAGGTAGCTAGAACTATGCAAAGGCAGCAGGAGCAATGCAGAGGCAGCTGGGGATTGCGCAGAGGGTGAGGTGCCCGCGTGGGTGACGCAGAGGGCCAGAGAGTTGACGCAGAGGCTTCAGGAGCTGAGTTGAAGCTAGCAGGGCTGACGTAGGGCCAAGAAGAAGCGTCGGAAGGATTTTCTTGGGGCAAACTAGAGCTGAGAGGATGAATATCTGTCTCCGAGAAGAGGTATTACTGCCATGTAACAATCTCTATTGGGCGAGCCATTTCTGGCACCCTAGTTGTACTCAAGAATCTGCATAATAATAAATGCCTCAGAACCGCTGCACTGGTTTTCCTGCATTGGGTTTTTCCGGGGACAATTGTCCATAAATAACGGTGTCCCTTGTGTGTTTGTCTTAGTATTTCAGTGGCTGATCTATATGTGTTTGTCTCAATATTTATCTTTATAAATAACTTGTTAATGAAATGAACAAGTAGGAAAAATTAAACCAGATAATGCAGTAGAGATTTCTAACGTGTCAGACATAGAAATTTCAACAGAGAAAACTTGTAATCATCTGAATTATTTGCTGAAAGTAATAGAAGGATTCTGGATTCATCTCAAACCAACTTGTGTCCCTGTGAGTACTTCTATGTTGTTATTTTTTCATTTTGTTTAAATCCGCATATGTTTGAAATTAATGGGAATTTTGGGTATGATAACATTGAATTTAAATGTATCTGAAAGGCCCTACGACATTATTATCAATTACAGAGATTAGTTAATTAGACTTTTTGTTTAAATTAACTCCTCTACATCTATAAACTGTCCCTTTACCTTAAGTATTAAATATATTTTGTTGGCTGTAAAAGCATTTTACAGGCATCATCTGTATATGACTAAGTTAAATAATCTGTTTGATCATTTAATCAATCATATATTTTCTTAAATTCAACCTTACATATCTCTTCAAAAGCTAAATTCTGCTAGAGGTGAAGAGTCAATCCTTCTAATACATCATAAGTAATTAAGAATCTGCACCCATTTAAACAGTTTAGACTAACTTTAGAGCATTGGTCATCCAAAAACTCAAAACAAACAAAACATTTTAGATGCTTTGGCATAATTCCTTAACCTAGAATTATCTATAGATGTACAACAGGTTGTTTGAGGCACTTTGACTGAACCTTTTGAGGCAGATTTGACCACAGTTGACTGAGACTTTCTAAGACATATTTGACCTAGAATTTTGCACTGTGTTTGACTGAAGTTTGGGCAGAGTTGACCAAGATTCTTGGGCAAAAGTTTGACTAATATTCTAGGTAGTTTGGACCAGGTTTGACCTAGCTAGTTTGTGTGGTCAGATTGACCAGGTTTGACTGAAAAATCAGATTGTCACTTTTTGAATTGAACTATAAATTTCTTCTAGAAAAGATTGTTGGGTTTTGTCCCAAGGTTGGGTTTCCCAGGATAAAAATTTGTGGTGTCTATTACGCTATTGTGATCTCTACAATTCTATTGTTCTATTGCATTTATAGTTGGGTTTTCTGAAGTGTGATTGCTTAATGATACTTTGGAAAGTGCAAAAATATCATTAAAAGTAATTATCAACAGCAGAAAATTGTGCTTGTTCTCTTCGCACTAGGAGATCAAGAGTGTTAAGAGAAACATTCCTAGATCACCATAGTTTCACTGACTTAAAAGGTCAAGAATGTTGGTAATGTGAAAAATATTTTGAAAATTAGATCGAATGTGATTAAAAGATGGACAAACTAAGAGAATGTGTTTTTCATCTTCAACCCTCTTAGTGTCGCAAAGGTGATAGACTCTTTCATCCCATGGTGTTTTGGGAATTGACCAACTACCAGTTTCACTATGAAGCTCATGAGAATTTGTTCTTATT
Organism: Pinus taeda; assembly: GCA_000404065.3. Classification (NCBI taxonomy): domain Eukaryota; kingdom Viridiplantae; phylum Streptophyta; class Pinopsida; order Pinales; family Pinaceae; genus Pinus; species Pinus taeda. Next base: position 147,006 of record APFE030804145.1, read on the forward strand.
TTAGCAATGTTTATTTTCTTCTTAACATAAGTTGAGACAGACAGAGAATTTTTTATTTTTTGAGTTTGGGGTTGATCACCTCCTTATAATATCTTTGTTTCCTTTTTCCCTCTAACTCTTTATCTCCCCAAAATTTCTCCTTAAATTTTGATGTACTAATATTTTTAATATTATCATTATTTTGCAAAATGATCTCCTCCTTTATCCTCTTGTGGTCTAGCTAATATTGGGCATCCTTATGCCATTCCCACTTGAGGCAAAGGTAGGAGTTTTGGCTCAATTTAGAAGCAATTTTAGGAAACCTCCTAGCTTCCATGTTTTTTAACTTCTTCTTATACATAAGATACCTAGTCATAACCATGCTTTCAATGTGGAAAAGGCTTGCTTTAATCAGGAGGATAGGATAGGGAGTATTTCCTTTAATCTTAAGGTTGTTATAAATTTCTTTTGAATCTATTCTATCTTTCTCCACAACTCTTTGGAGTGACGAGAGTATCAAAGAGGAGTTTTTTTTATTCCATATCCAAAGTTCTATTGACTTACAATTGTTTTCAAACCCATTATAAGATATACAAAGATATAGAAAAAACAATTATAAGAATATGAGTAAAAAGAGGCAATAAGTTTCTTCAACTAAGTATCACTAGTTGAAGCGGGGATTACATACAAGAGAAATTCGGGAAACAGTCCTTAATTGAGGCAATAAACAGCTATTCCTCATAGGAAGATCAATTCTCATGAATTCCATGGTTTTAATGCACTCTTTTTATATATAGTATACACAGCTAGTTCTAGTATCATTGTGACCTAAAAAATTTAAGAAGCATGTTTAGAATTTTTTTTATGTTAATGAATCCAAAGTATCAACCTAAAGATTAAGTAGGCCTAGGAATAAATGGCCTAGTGACATTGATTATTTCATTAGGTGTGAAGGACACAACGAGCTCTGAAGATTAAGGAGTCTCCTAGATGAATCTTGAACAGAGATATGGAAGCTATTGAAAAGGTTCTACTATATGAAACATGAATAGGATCAATAAATTCATTCTTTAAAACATCATAACAGTAATCGAACAAGCAAATATCGAATTTGGGCTTAATGAATGTTTCAGCAAACGGGAGTGCCTGTTCGAAGTACAAGAAAAATATCCCTAGGACTGACCAATGGCTTAAAAAGAAATCTCGAAATATTAAAGATTTCACATCTGATAGGAAATGTAAGAAGCCCATGAAATGACTGGCCAGAGGAACTACTACATGTGATCTGATAAAAGTATTTCAACTTATAGTGAAAACCCTTGCATGTTTCAAACATCAACTATGAGTAAAATGCCAAAAAATATCTTGGTTTAGAATTGGGAACATACAGAGTTTGAAACCTTCAATTAATACGAAGTCTATTTAATGTTCGAACTTCGAAGCCTTCAAGTAATACCATTCAATAATGTGGAAAAAGGGACCGGGGCCCAAATAAAATTGTATGGATAGTGGCTTATGACAAAGTACTTCTAGAAGACAGAAGAAAGTGTTAGAATTGAAAGGGTCAAGGAAATGCAATTCATGCAAAACTCAAGAACGAATTACAATGAATCTATTTTAGGGTCTAGTCTTTTTTGGAATTATATATGGACAAAATGCTTAAATAATTTAAAGATCTGAACTGAATCAAAACCTAAACTACCAGATTCCAACAGTCAATATGTTTCATCAGCTAAACTCAAGAAAGCAAATGATAGGTCCCCAAGAAATCAAATGAGGATTTTAGAAAATACTAAAGATTTTGAAAATTGAGAATGGTATTAGTTTAGCAACATAGATACTAAATTGGAAGATTTTTTAATCCAAGGTCATTAATGGAAGCATTTTGTAAAATCAATTTGGATGATTAAATTAAATAAAATCTTCTGAACTGGCAAATATATACTTGTTATCTACTTGTGGCTTTGTTATTGCCTCTTAGTGTATGAACTGAGTGCTTGGATATGATGTCTTCCCTCCATGAGCTAGGCAAGGAATTTGCTTATTTAAGTGCTTCTGAGTATTAGTTAGTTATTAACATAGTAGATGGTTTTTCATTTAATCTAGATCAAAATATGACCAGCCATGGTGGTTGCTTCAAAAATGGTTGTTGCAGGATATAATGTGGGAGCATCTGGAGTTTCTCAAAGTTCCACAAATATGGTTCTGCCCCAACAGCATGGTGGGCCATCAAATTTCCCCACCTATTCCAACCCACAATTCGGTGGGCAGTCAAATCTTTCTAGTGGTGCAAACATACCACTTGGTGGGTCCTCAAATTTTTCTGCGCTTTCCAACCACCCTTCTCATTTCCAAAATATTGTTAATCTGACTCAGAATCCACTACATGCACAGTCAAACTATGGCAATAATCCCAACCCTACCCAAAACCCAAATTATGGGCATCCAAGACAACCACCTCCACAATAACTTTGATGTTGAAACATGTGTTTCCAGCAGATCAAGTTTGGTCCCTAGCTGGAGAAAATTATGAAAATATCAAAGTTACTTCTCAGTTGATGTTGAAACAGGTGCTTTTCAGCAAGATTAAATTTGGTCCATAGCTGGAGAAAATAATAAAAATTTCAAAGTTACTATTCAGTTGAATATTAAAAAGGATGTAAAGTGAATGTTTTTCTGCTTCACCTTTTATTACAAGATTTTGGTCAACTAATGCATATATTTGTTTCTTCCTTCTTGAGGTATGGAGATGATTACTTGATGATAAATGAATATAATTGGGTTTGCTTTCTAGTTAAGCATGCTACAGTTTAAGCTTATGTGTGAGCAATCAATTTTAATAGATCGAAATATCATTCCTGCCAATGCAGGTTGATTACAAATTTTCTCCATAATTCAAGTATGAAATGATTATTGTAATTATTTTGTAAATCTGCGTGGTTGATATAAGATGCCAATTATTCTTTATTTTGAACCTGTGCATCTATGCGTGGTGCTCTGAATGTCATTACCTTGTCTAGTTTGGTATTGTACATGACACCATTTATACAGCAATTGTCATTGTATAATACCCCAAATGGATATTTATTTAGAACCTCTCTCTGGGAAAATGCACATCCATATGCTCTGATGTTCTTAACTAGTATGGTAGATAATGCACCTTTACTTTGAATATAAATGCTTAAACTTTAAAGCTGTCGAGGTTTGTTAAAATGTGTTTTTCCATTTTAGGCTCCATGTCATGTATGTGGTTAAAATTATCCCTTTTTCCCCATTAGCTACTTAACAATACCAGAACGATTGAGTCAACTCAAATAGTGGTTATCTGGTTAGTATTCACTTAGCCCTACTTTAAGTTATTGTTTTGTTAAATATAACAATAAAATTTGCTGAACTTGTTTCTATTAAAATAGAATGCTAAAGTTATGGTTCTTTTTTGTTTTCCAAGGAAAGCCTTGCAGAAACCTCAGAGTACTTTTGTTTGATCCACATATGGTAAATGGGGTAAATTGTTGGTTCCTAAGTTCCAAGTGTTGTTTTTCCACAACACTAGAGAATCTAGGTTAGAGTTTAGAAATCTCTAACGTAACCAACTCAAATGGCACAACAAACTACTTTGCACAATGGAACAAATACAACAACAAATCAACGTGTGCACAAATAGACAACTTTTTACAATTTTTCAATAGCCCACCTTTGTTGTATTATCAATCTATAATACAACAACCTACGACTCCCATACCAAGGATCATGGGCCTCATACAATTATTGACACATGAATATACAACTAGGGTTTGATGTCAACATCAACAACTATGACAACCAATCTACTTTGAACAATGTACAATTGAATGACCAATTGATGTAGCACACTTCACAGCTCCCCTTGGTCGTACCCTGAACACATTCACTAGTCCTTCTGCTCCCAATCTACAGCTCTGTGATCCAAATCGGATCCACAAAAGACTGTCAAGGACCTTGACTGTATTGAGTTGAACAAATCTCTAATGAAATCCAAAACAGCGATCAAAAAATGCCTTGAACCAGTGGCAATGGCCGTCGACGTGGAACGACGAGGACCTCGGTCAAAGCGCACTGACCGAGGCCCATGGAGACTGTGCAAGAGGTCAAAACAGCCCCTGGGAGCCTCGGATCGGGAAAAGGAGGCGATTTTGATGTGTGATTCGCGCTAAGCGTTGGGCAAACAGCGCCAAATGGGGGAGCCTTAAGCACTCGGTCATGTTGGAAGCCAAAGAACCGCGGGCGGAGAAACAAAAAGCACTAAAAGACAAAGGCGGGACCGGCGCTCTGGAAAATTGGTAGTAATGATCGGGGTGCCCTTGAACGGTAAGAGGTTTTGGAGGAGAGCGGAGTGATCCCACTTAGCGATCGACGCGTGGCAGCGGAGGTGAGAGAAAAACCGCCGTGATCGCGCACAATCGGTCGAGCAAGTCAACCACGCTCAATGTGTGTATGACGTTGGATCTGGAGGAGCCCAGATCGGACAATTGAGATTGCGCCCGATAGAAAGAAGCGGAATCGACAGGGAATTAAGCCGCGATTTAAAGGGATTTGGAATCCGTTGACCGCCACGGTGGAGAAAGAACGTATCCACGACATAACCGAAGAAACAAACCGACGAAGCATGCTGGCACCAGTTAGATGGAGACACGTGGCCACTTCCCGAGCATTCACGCTGACGCTGAACAGGGAACTCCAAGCGCAGCTGCAGAAGGAGAATCAACAGGTGGGAGAGGAACCGAACAGGCATAGGGATCGAATGGTTAAAGCCATAAACAGAGACAGTTGAAGGGAGAGGATTGGGAGAAGAGTCCAAGCAACCAAGAGAGACAGTGAACAATGAACCCTGAGAGGAGGACTGAACACAGAGAATAGTAAAGCCAAGCAGAGGAGATAGAGGGCCGAGCTGACCACAGGTAGCATCGAGCACCAGAGAGCTTGAAGATTCAAGCCTACCCATAGAGGAATCTGTCCGAACTGAGCATCACATTTGGCTCTTTCCACTGTAGACCAAGGGTCATAGAGTTGGTAGGAAGAACAAGAGTATGTGAACTCTGAGTGGCTTGGGGAATCCAAGAACCACCCTACCTAGCAAAATCTGCTTCAGAAGAACTCACATTGAGTCCTTGTATTGTAATTTTTCTGCTGTAAGACACAATAAAACAAGACCACCACTGAAGCTGGACCAGAGACGTAGCCCTGGAGAATAGGGTGAACTCCTTATTAAAAACTGTTTGTGTCTTGTGTTGCTTACTGTAATTCTCTACTGTCTTTCCACTTATTTTCCGTGTACTGGCAATCTGATCAATCTGTTGCTTGAATAACAGAGAACACACACCAGCACATGAGTCTGTAATACCTTTATTTTTGTTTAACAAATCTTCAACTGAGGTCACTAAAGGGTGATTATTAGATCAAGTGGTATCAAAGCTCTAGGCTGTAAGGTTAGACAAGCTTGTGTTGGCTTAGCTGTGAATGCTCACTAGATCAAAGCTCAAATTAGGAGAAGGAGAGTTGGTGGAAACTAATCCTGAAATTGGGAGAGTCTATTCTCGAAAGACAATGTCAGAAGAAGGTTCTATAGGCCCAGACCCTCAATTCATAGAAAGTTTCCTAGCTATAAATATTAAAGTCTATGGTAGAAGAAATGTATATGGACTTTAGAAAGCAAAAGGATGAAGATCCATCAGGGTCTAAACAAGATAAAGAAGAAGATGAATCTCATTCCCATGACCACTCAAAAGGAAAGGGGAAAGGAAAAAGCTTTCTTACACCTCCTAATAGCCTTGTGCATAATAAAAAAGCATCCTTGATTAAACTAGATGTTAAATTTGATTTGCTTATATATGATGGAGAGCTAAATGCTGAAAAGTTGGACAATTGGATTAGACAAATTGATGCGTATTGTAGAGTGCAGAACATAGATTTAGACAAGAGTAAGATTCAACTGGCAAGCCTACGCCTAGGAGGCACTGCCTTGGTTTGGTGGGAAGGCAGAACCCAAGCCGATATGAAGAGGCATGGTAAGTCCATCTCTGTCTGGAGTGAATTTGTTTCTGCAATCAAAAAGCAGTTCTATCCATTGGCCTACATGCAACAAGCCATGATGAGTTGGCAAACTCTTCGATAGTTGAAAGGGCAAAGTGTGCAAGGGTATACTCAAGAATTTAGAAAGAGAGCATTGATGTTGGGCATCTCGTTAGACTCACTAGAAACTCTTTTGAAGTACATTGGTGGTCTACACAGCTACATGAGGCATACCATCCTCATTTTTAATCCCACCAGTATAGATGAGGTATCTGTACAAGCTACTCATCTAGAAGCTAGAGGAAAGAATGGAAATCCAGAAGTTGGGGGACCATCCCAACTCACTGTAAGCAAGAGCAAGGAGAAAAGAAAGCAGAAGTGGAAAGTAAGGAAAACTAACACTGCACAGCAAGGCAAAGCTTCATGCATTCACTGTAAAAAGGAGGGGCGTGATGATGAGCATTGTTGGATTCTGCATCCAGCGCTGAGACCTAAGAAGTCAGAGGGCAAGAAGAAGAAGACTGCTGCAACTATTCAAAGAGATTTGGGGTCAGACTCGGGAGATGAAACAATCATTGCAGCCACAGGTATAAAAGGCAAGAATTTTGAAGCATCTACTAGTAATTCTGCTCAATCTGTTATTGATGAAGAACATGAGAGAAAAAGACATGAGCTTTTCCGTATTCGAGTTGTTTCTAAAAATCAAAAGATTGATACTTTGTTTGATAGTGGCTCACAAGTAAATCTAATTTCTGAAGCAATTGTAAAGAAATTGGAATTAGCAACTACACCTCATAAGAAGCCATACCCATTAGGTTGGTTGAATGATAAAGCACAACTACAAGTGACTAGACAATGCAAACTCAAGTTTTCTTTTGGGTCAACATTTGTAGATGAGGTTGAGTTAGATGTAATTCCTTTAGATATATGTGGAATTGTTTTGGGAAGTCCTTACTTGTATGATAGAAAGACTATTTTCTATAGAGCTGAGAACAAGTATCTACTTGTTAAAGATGGAATCGAATACTTTGTAAGAGCTTACAAGCTCAAGAATAATTATACTCTCATAACTCAGGACAGATGAAAAGAATGATAAATTCATGCAAACATTCTTACTGATGGTTGTAAAGGAAAAGACACCTGATAAGACCAATATATTTGAGGGTTGTAATGCTGATCAGCAAGCTGATATAGAAAAGATTGTTTCAGAGTATGATGTCTTATTTCAAGAACCTAAAGGTCTGCCACCCAAAAAGGGGATAGTACATGATATTATTTTGCAGCAAGATGTTCCTTTGCCTAATATTGGGATGTACAGGTTGTCTGCTTTAGAGAATGTTGTAATCAAGAAGCAGGTGCAGGAGTTGCTCAAGAAAGGGTTCATCAGGCCTAGCACATCACCATGTGGGTCACCAATCGTTCTGGTGAAAAATAAAGATGGCTCGTGGAGAATGTGCATTGATTACTGAGCACTGAATAAGATAACAATCAAAATCGTTACCCCCTTCCTCGCATAGATGATCTTTTAGATCAACTGAAGGAAATTGTTTATTTCACCAAGCTGGATTTGCACAGCGGATACCATCAGGTCAGAGTTGCAGAGCAAGATGCATGGAAGATTGCTTTCAAAGCAAAACATGGATTGTATGAATGGTTGGTTATCCCTTTTGGCTTGACCAATACTTTTGCTACTTTCATGAGATTAATGAATGATGTACTCAGACCTTTTCTTGATGATTTTGTTATTGTGTATCTGGATGACATTCTGATTTTTAGTAAAATGTGGGAAGAACATTTAAAGCATGTTAAACAGACATTAGATGTTTTGAAAAGAGAAAAACTTTATGTTAAACTCTCCAAATGTGAATTTGGCAAAACGTCTCTAAATTATTTGGGTCATATAGTAGGGGAGGTGAATTGAAAATAGATCCCTCGAAAGTGGCAGCCATCATGAACTAGCCTAAACCCAAGTCTGCTACAGAAGTGAGAAACTTCTTAGGAACATCACAATATTGGAGGAAGTTCATTTCAAATTTTTCCTCAATTGCAGCTCCCTTACATGCTTTGACAGGATTGAACAAAGTGTTTCAGTGGGGAGGCAAACAGCAGAAAGCCTTCGACACCTTAAAAGAAAGAATTAGTGCAACACATGTACTAGCACTACCAGATCTACAAAGACCATTTGAGATCCAAACTGATGCCAGTGACTTGCCATGGGAGCAGTGTTGACACAGCACAGTAAACCCATATGTTATCATTCTGAGACTTTTAATCCTGCAATAGTTAACTATCCTACATATGATAAAGAATTGTATGCATTAGTTCAGAGTGTGAAAAAATTGGAAACTATTATTTAATGG
>APFE030804145.1:155576-182792 GCA_000404065.3 Pinus taeda
TCCTTTTGAGACCTGTTTTGGTTTCATACCAAGGTCTCCTTTGGATTTTGTCTTTGGTAAAGATACCATGGTTCATAGGCACAGTGATGTGGACAAGGCAACTAGGTTCATTGAATAGATCCAGGAGATCCACCAGGCAGTACGGGAATAGCTGGAAAAGAGCCAAGCCAAGTACAAGGCTAGGCATGATAAGCATCGGATGGAGCATAGTTTTCAAGTTATAGTCCAAGTCTGGCTGTATATCAGCAAGGACAGAATGCAAGGTGAAGGTAAAAAGCTAAAACCTATCAGGTATGGACCCTTCAGGATACTTGAGAAGATTGGTGAGAATACTTTTCGCCTTGATCTGCCAGCTTACAAGCACATCTACTCAGTCGTGAACGCAGATTGCTTGAGGTTGTTTGAACCTTCAATGATTGAGGACCCTGAAGAGCAGAGTCAATTACCTTCTGTTGATGACCTGCTACTTGAATATCTTAGTGAATTACTGGAAGACACAGTGCTGGACAGGAAGGTAAGGATGACGCGCAGTGGACAAGTGGAATACCTCAGAATTGGGCTTAAAGGTTCGAAGCCGAGCAGTGCAAAGTGGATTGAGATTGGACAAGTGAGACAACAATTTCCTCACTTAGTTGATGCTTGAAGAAAACCAACTTTTGGTGGTCCAAAAGCTTTTTCAGTACGAAGGTCGTGATCCGAATCGGATCCACAAAAGACTGTCAAGGACCTTGACTGTATCGAGTTGAACAAATCCCTAATGAAATCCAAAACAATGATCAAAAAACACCTTGAACCAGTGGCAATGGCCGCTGACGTGGAACGATGAGGACCTTGGTCAAAGCGCGCTGATCGAGGCCCATGGAGACTGTGCAGGAGGTCAAAACAGCCCTTGGGAGCCCCGGATCGGGAAAAGGAGGCGATTTTGATGCACGATTAGCCCTTAGCTGGGCAAACAGGGCCGAAATGGGGGAGCCTTAAGCACTCGGTCACATTGGGAGCCGGAGAACCGCGGGTGGAGAAACAAAAAACGCTAAAGGACAAAGGCGGGATTCGTGCTCTGGAAAACCGATGGTAATGATCGGGGTGCCCTTGAACGGTTAGAGGTTTTGGAGGAGAGCGGAGCAATCCCACTCAGCGATCGACGCGTGGCAGCAGAGGTGAGAAAAACCGTCGTGATCTCGCACTATCGGTCGAGCAAGTCAACCGCGCTCGACGTGCGTATGACGTTGGATCTGGAGGAGCCCAGATCAGACGGCTGAGATTGTGCCCGATAGAAAGAAGCGGAATTGGCAGGGAATTAAGCTGCGATTTAAAGGGATTTGGAATCCGTTGACCGCCATGGTGGAGAAAGAACGTATCCATGACATAACCGAAGAAACGAACTGACGAAGCATGCTGGCACCAGTTAGATGGAGACACGTGGCCACTTCCCAAGCGTTCATGCTGTCGCCGAACAGGGAACTCTAAGCGCAGCTGCAGAAGGAGAATCGACAGGCGGGAGAGGAACCGAACAGGCATAGGGATCGAATGGTTAAAGCCATGAACATAGACGGTCGAAGAGAGAGGATTGGGAGAAGAGTCCAAGCGACCAAGAGAGACAGTGAACAGTGAAACCTGAGAGGAGCACTGAACACAGAGAATAGTAAAGCCAAGCAGAGGAGACAGAGGGTTGAGCTGACCACAGGCAGCATTGAGCACCAGAGAGCTTGAAGATTCAAGCCTACCCGTAGAGGAATCTGTCTGGACTGAGCATCACATTTGGCTCTTTCCACTGTAGACCAAGGGTCACAGAGCTGGTAGGAAGAACAAGAGTCTGTGAACTCTGAGTGGCTTGGGGAATCCAAGAAACACCCTACCTAGCAAAATCTGCTTCAGGAGAACTCACATTGAGTCCCTGTATTGTAATTTCTCTGATGTAAGACACAATAAAACAAGGTCACCACTGAAGCTGGACCGAAGACGTAACCCTGGAGAATAGGGTGAACTCCTTATTAAAAATTGTTTGTGTCTTGTGTTGCTTACTGTAATTCTCTACGGTCTTTCCACTTATTTTCCGTGTATTGGAAATCTGATCGATCCGTTGCTTGAATAACACAGAACACACACCAGCGCATGAGTCTGTAATACCTTTTTTTTGTTTAACAAATCTTCAACTGAGGTCACTCATAGGGTGATTATTAGATCAATCCGCCTCTATCAATGATCTTACTCTTTTAGGTCACTGGACACAACTCCAATGTGCCCTCTATATGATCATTAGTCCATCAATGGATCAACACATAGCATCTTCTTACGAGTTGTTCACAACTTTGTTTGTGAACAAAACCTAGACTACTCCTTGCTGCTTCTCAGCTCATAGGGACTTCTTTCCTCTATTGCCTTCCTATGCTGCCTTAATGAGGAAAACTTAGGGCATGAAGGGCTGCCCATTATGACTGTCAAATGTCCTTCTCCAACTGTCAACTTAGGGCTGATTCACTAGCCCACTTAGGCTGCCACTTCTTCCTTCAAGGGATTGACCACTAGGCCTCTCCAAGTCAACCTTCTTACAACTGTCAATGTCCTCAACCACTAATCTACGGTTGCAAAGACATCTTATTGCTGCCCTCCAACAGACCTTCAATATGCCTTTGAACTTTTGTCCTAAACTAGGACAAGTCATCCACTAGAAAAAAAACCAATCTATGGAGAATACATACCTTTGGATTCTGCCACGTCCTTGGCTTTGAGTATAACACCATTTGAGGTATTTTCAGCCTGGTTAAGGCATTGCAACAACCCTCCAGCCTGCCTCAATTCTCCCCCAAAACTTCGTTGGAAACTTCCCTAACAACATGCCTTATCTGCCTTCATACTCGACCTTCCCATAACTGCTTGCTTTGTTGTTTTGTGCCTTCAGAATGGACCTTTTTGGCCTCCAAACAAACCACTGCAGGACTTTGTCCCTACCTGTAATCAAACAGAAAAATCAACCCCTACTCCTTGAAGATTTCAAGCCCAAAACATGCTCAGAATTGTGTCTCTTTTACTTGGCCCTGCTTCTATCAAACTTGGCTCCCTTGCAAAGACATAAATCACCCAAACACATCTCCTTTTCCTTCTTCACTTGAGCTTCGTGATCTGCGACCTATTTCAGATATCCTCCAATGGTTTTTTGCTCTTTGGATGATGCGAATGAGGTCTCCATGTCTCTCTATTTATAGGTTTCTCTAGGGTGTGCAACGACTGGCCCATGGGGCCTCCTTTTAAGCCAGCCGACTTGACTTCTTTGTTGCAAGGCCACATGAAACACTAATAAATTAATATTTCAACTTCTAGACTTCCTCTCTTAGTGCTTGGAGCCACCCCTTGCTCCTCTAAGGATGCTCTTCCATCTCCAAGGGTTAAATCATCAAAGATCTACTTGGTTTCATGCCCACAAACTTGGGGTGCAAAGCCCACATCTGGGTTCTTAGCCCACAAAGCCCTTGTGTGGTGCCAAATCCTCCATAATCTTGAACCCTAGTGTTTGGAGTACCTCCCAAGCTACAAATCTCAACACTCCCTCTTAGTGAGGGAGGTATTTCCAACACTAGGAAGTAACTTGTCATCACTATCACTGTTGGCGATACTGCCCCAACTCTTGGCACTCACCACTCTAGCATACCCTGAAGCATGAACTACGCCCTTCTCGGAAGTATCGTTGCCACTGGAAGCCTCCTACTACTGCTTCTTAAATGCTTTCAGGCCATTCCATGATTCCTTCTTGCTAACCATAGAAGCACCCTTGTTCCCCACTGACCACACACTCTTCTTAGGTTGCACATTCTCTCTCTGAATCTGCAAACCTCTGCTAGAAGTTGGCTCCCTCTGAACCTCTAAAACCTGGACCTTCTCCTGCTTCTACTTTTGATGATCTATAGGCTTGCTCGTCAACATATATAAACCATTCTCCCTAACTCCAATGACCACACCACTCTCCCTAACTCCAATGACCACACCACTAGAGCTAGAGCCTTTAGGCCTGAGCTTTGCTTTCCCATCCTAGAAAATCATGTCAAATCCCATCTGCTCGATCACTGAGACAGACAACACGTTATACCTTAGTTCTGGTACATACAATACATCTTGAACTCACATCAACTGACATGACTCCATCTTGAATGGCACAACACCAGATCATTTGATCTCCTTTTGACTCATGTCATCCACCACCATGTGCAACTTCAAGTCCCACTTAGCTAGAGTCTTGAACACATCTTGTGAACCTGTCATATGCTTCGACGCACCACTGCCCACGTACCATGCAACCTTGTCGATGGCACCCGTAGAGAAATGAGAGATCGAAGCAAAATCCTCACTCGCCAATCTCCTGGAGAGGTCATCTATCTCAATAGAAGTGGTGACACTTGCAACCTTCTTCCCCTTCTTCTTCTCATCATTTCCCTGCTTCTTCTTCGAACACTTCGTTGAATAATGACCATACTCGCGATAGTTGAAACACTTCAACCTCCCTAAGTCCTTTTGACTGCCCTTCATCCTTGTTGCAAGGGACATGTCATCATCAAAAGCCTTCTTCTTTAGATGAAGATCCTCATCTCAGAACTCTTTCTTAATGAAATCATCCCACATCCTATTCCAGTCTTCTAGATTCTCTCTGGCAACAATCCCTTTGATGAACAACTTCCATTCTGGAGTAAACCCCTTCAAAATAATCCTTACTATCTCGAAATCTGTAATAGTCACTATGATGGCGACATGCTCATCTCAAACCTAAGACAATCTCTTTAGATATGAAATCACCCCTTCACCCTTTGTCATCTTGGTCGCCTTCAACTTATCCTGCAATAACAACTGTTGGTTCTCGTTCTTATTCTGGAACAAATCCTTAACAACTTTCCACATCTCATGGGGAGTGTTCTTACAAGACATATGTGGTATTGAAGGATCTTTGACACCATCTAGGATGGTCAACTTGGCCCTCATATCCATCTCTTCATGCATTTCTAGCTCCTTAGGGTTAGTGGACTTCTTGATCTCTTTCTCGGCAAAGCCCCAGATCGTGTTCACCATCATAACCAACTTGATCCTTTCCTTCCATGGACTATAGTTGGACAACACTTCCAACCTGTCCTCATATTGTAGACTGTTGAACTATGTAACTAGGTTCGGTCTTCATAATGGCATGTGTAATCATGATTTTATGTAATTGATGTAAAAATAAAATTATTTTGTAATGCTTGAGTCATGGGTTTCAAGCTCAAGGAATTTTAGTTTTATAGATGAAGCTCCCATTGAGAGCTATTAGGATTTGTCATCAAGTCATAAAGTCTATTGAGTCAATGTCAAGTATTAAAGACCCATTTGGGCATGTTACACATTGTAAAAAGAAAACTTATTTGAGTCACACCCTCCAAGACCTTGTCACAAGCATTCCCTCAAGTCAGCCTTCAAAAGAGATGAAGACAATTCTAGAATAGCATGTCGGCCTAGGCATAGGATCAAGTCGACCTATCTTGCATGGACAAACCACTATATATAGGAGCACTTGGCATCACTTAAAGAACAATTCAATCAAGGATCCGAAATAGAGAAGGAAGTGTGAGAAACACTAGAGAAAGGACTCAACATCAAGCAAAGAAAGGAGGAACAAAAACTGAGGTATTTTTGGCATTGTGTTGGGCTATTCTCCTCGCATGTGACAATAACTAAGGTTTTTGCAGTAGTATCATATTAGTCCCTAAAGAAGTTATCAAGTAGGTCACAAATCCAACATTCTTCCTGGTCGAGGTCAGAAGGAGAATCCCTCGAGTCAATTGAAGAAGGAAATCACCATCTAAATCCATAATTCATCTCACACGTGTGAACTTGCAGAATTTTCAAGCTGTCGAGAATTGCAAGACTGTGGAGGAAGGCCAAAAATTTTAGAATAACCGAAATTTGCAGTGCTAGAAGTTAGTTTGACTAGTGTTGACTTGGTCAAGAAGAAGAAGTAGTGGAGAAGGGTCTTGTGACTTGGTCTTATAGAGGTTAATAGGTCAAGGGTCTTGGTATTGGAATTCGTCTCTTGAAGATTCTATAAGAAGAAGATTTTGTTTGGGTTTTCCTCTCAAGTTGGAGAGGTTTTGGCCCTGGCTAAACACTTACATCTTGTGTCTCTTGTCTCATTATTATTTATGGTTTGGTAACAGTTTGATGAAGAACACTATAATAATCTAAGTCAAAGAAGAACCTAATTTAAAGAAGTAAAAAGTATTCACAAGAAGTTATCATTACTAGAGAAATCACCCTTTTGTTTTTGCCCTAGATTTCTCAACATGGTATCATATCTAAGGTGACAAATCAACGAAGGGCGGCTCATCAAGGGACACTCAAACATTCAAGGACCGAAACCATAGGAGAACATTAAAGCAGATCTAGAAGATAATATCATCCTAAAATTATTATGAAGTTAAGATCTACAAGGAAGTGTCAAAACCATAGTTGAAGAAGGCTTGGGATCCTCGCTCAAGTCATTATCAAAGAAAAAGAACCTCAAAGGCCCTACCTCTACTCAAGTTGAAGAAATCTAAGTAACTTGAAGTCTACTCATCCAAGAGAACAAGATCAAGGACGTTGTCATCATTATTAACAAGGACATTGTCATCATCAAAAGTTCTAAGGTGATCTCCTTCTCTGTGGAGCCAAGGATCACTCTTGAAGAAAACTATCTTCATCAAGGAGAAGTTTTCTATTATCTATATCATGCAACAAGTTGAAGAGGCATTTTCACAAGTTAGTATATTTATGCCTACATTTGAACCTGTCAAAATGTCTTTTTGCAAGGAAAGCAACAAGTTGGTTGGAGCTTCAAGTTTTCTTACATGGAATAAAATGATAGATCTTAATCTCATAGAAAATGAGGTCATAGAACATGTAAAGGGCTCAATCACAAACCTCCAAAAGAAGATGCTCAAGCACTTGCAAGATATATAAAAGGGGAAGTAAGGGATCAAAGGATTCTCATATAATCCATCAAGGATCCCCTCATCCCCTATGTATCTAAAATTGGAACTTCAAAAGAATTAGATGACAAACTGGTAGAGTTTTTCCGTAAGAATTGCGAGTGAAGTAATCACGTTAAGGCAAGAACTCTACAAGCTAATGATATCAAAAGAAGAAGGAATAGCCTCATATTTTATGAGGATATCTGAAATATGGGACCAACTTCAAGATCTGGGAGAAATAATGTTTGACAAGGAGATGACTATCGTAGTACTAAATGCACTACTAGAGGAATGGGGTAATTTTACATCAAGCATTTATGGGAAAAAGGAAGCTACTCCATTCAAGGAACTATGGTCACTATGCAAGATTAAAGAAACTAGGGTAAAGGAAAAAACTGATGTAAGATCAAATGAGCAAAATCGATCATATGCTACAATGACAAAAAACAAGAAAATTTGGAAAATTTGGTCTTCAAAAAAAGAAGAGGAATATGGCTAAAGTTCAATGCTATGGATGTCAAGAATATGGGCATTACAAGAGATATTGTCCTAAGCTCAAGAAGGACAATAAGAAAAAGGGAAGAGAAGAAGCCCATTTCACCGAAGAAGTGGAGGAAGATGAAAAATAGAAATCCAAGAGGAAGTAAAAGATCTCTACTATGATTGAGATAGTCCTCCTCACGTAGTTCTTTTCAAGTTTCTGTTATTTCAAGTTTTATGTTGTAAGATATGGCTAGCGTGAGCCACTAAGGAGCATGATAGGATGCATCATGGCATCATAGAAGCATTGAAACCAAGAGCTTGTGGTAGTGACCTATAGAAGGATATATCTCTTGGTAACCTCATTAGAAGCATAAGTGGTACTTATGAGAAAAATAAAAAGTCATATAGTACAAAGTTCATCATACATCAGTCAAAGGAAACATTGTTGGATGAGGATACTAAAGATCCTCTGTTGGAGTCTTCATTAAAAGATTCACCAATTAAAAGGAAGCAAGTGTTTCATCAAGAATTCCAACCTGTACGGGATTCATGGGATGATGGTATGATATCAATAGAAGTAATGCAGGTCAAGGGAGTGAAGTTCTTTCAATTAGGGAAGCTGCCGAAGGAAGTCTAGATGACCAAAAGAAAAAGACGAGGTATGTATGCTTGTACTTGATAAAACAATGATGTCATATGGTAGCAGATATCATGAATGAATGCTCTACCTCAAGAGCATGATCAAAAGAAAGGATCTCCTCCTGTGAAAGGATACATGAAGGCATGGTTCATACATTGACTTAGATGAAATCAACATAATATGTCATCATATGAAATATGAGGTGGTTGACAAAGTCGAAGGAACTATGTTTGGAAGTTCTTGGGAAGAAATTTGTGAATAAAGAAAGGAAGAGATTGTGAAAAATGCAACTATGGAGAAGAGAATCAACATCCAAGGACTAAAAGATTTGACTATGATATCTCCATGGGAAAGATATGAAGATTGATAAAGTCTGAAAAAGAAAGAGACCCTTGATATAATATATCTTTTTGGATATGTGTCAATATATATGCAGGATGTTGATGCAAACAGGAAGGTGTCATGATGAAAGACCATCACAAAGGTACTTTTGACGTAATGATCATCTCTTATTTTTAAACAATATTTGGATGGGCTTATGCATGGATGCTAAGGGAAGAGCTATGGAAGTCTTCTACCACTGATGCTCATGTGACAAGATGAAAGGTCCTTAAGGAAACATGACATGAAAATGGTAGCAAGGCACGAAGGAAAGCCAAATATGGACTAATCAATCATTTTCCAATGAAAGGAATGATGACATGATTGACATGACTCATGGATGAAAGTGATGGATGGTATATGCCCTACGAAAAAGTCCCACAAGAGGTAATCTCTATGATAAAGAAGAAATTCATGACATCAAAGAAAGGAGTTTTACAAGTAGTTGTTTATCCCATGATCTTCACTGAGAGAGCTGCTGGAAGCAAGTCCCTAGTCAAAAGGGAGCTTGGTCAAGTTCTTGATTAAGAGGGAGTTTGGGTACATTCCTTTTATAGGAATAGGCACATTCCTTCAGTGAAATGGGTATACCCTCCCTAAGTTGAGAAAGAAAGATAAACACATCATTCTTGTCTTCACTTCAGAAAATAGAATAGAGAATTCAATAAGCATTTTGTCTTCACAGCTCAATCTCTATTTTCCATTTTTTTTTTAATGACTATTTGTTCTGGCTTTTGGTCATACCAAATCTTTTCAAAGTTTCTTTGAGCTCTAGCTCTTTGACCAAAATCAGGCCTTGTCCATATTCCATTGAAGAATTACAAATTGCATTGTCTTTAAAATTCTCGATTGCAAGAAATTATAGGTGGTATCATTTGCAAACACTAGTATATAATACATTGACTGTCGAGTATAACAACCATTGTTGAGAAGTGAACCAAAGATAATTGCGGGTGAAGCCAAAGGGAATTGCGGCGTCAAGGACGTGCATGTGGCAAAGATGTACATGTGCGACCATACTTACTACCGCATAAACTGCAGAGTGAATAATCATAGCAGTCGTTCCTTGAGCTCTGAGTCACCATTGGAAATAAACACTGTTTAATCATACATCGTTCTGTTCAAGATCTCTGCAACAAATCGGGAGCTGTCGTTACCTGTTATGTGCGTTGTCAACGCCCTCAATCTCTTTGCAACAAAGTCTAGCTATTAATGAAACCCAATGACGAAATGTCGTGACCAATCAAATAATAAACAAAGGAACATCTAAAAATAAAGTGAAAGTACGAACTAATAATGCGAGGTTCCTTGAGCTCCGAGTCACCATTGTAAAATAAACACTGTTTAATCATACATCGTTCTGTTCAAGATCTCTGCAACAAATCGGGAGCTGTCGTTACCTGTTATGTGCGTTGTCAATGCAGTTGTATATAATGGGATTTTTTGAAAACTTTTTCCATGGTTTTTTCTGGTCAAAATCCAGCAGTAATTTTTTGGAATCGCAAGTTTGATAATTAGTTTCTGCACAATCAAAACGTCCCAGGGGTTTTTTAGGGTGCTGAATTCAAATATGCAGTTAAAAAATCATTTTAATTACAACAAATCAATATTTAACCTTAATTTCTTCCACCGGATTCCGTCACCAAAATCTCCAAAAAATCACATTACAGACAACTCGATTGTCAACGCCGCCAATCTCTTTGCAACAAAGTATAGCTATTAATGAAACCCAATGACGAAATGTCGTGACCAATCAAATAATAAACAAAGGAACATCTAAAAATAAAGTGAAAGTACGAACTAAATAATGCGAAGTTAATGTTAAAGGTTAAGAAATATTAAAATAATATGTTCCCATTCGAAATCAATTATAAAGTTGACATATATAGTAACTCAACGGTTGAATACACTATTCAAGGGTCACACAATGTGATTTTTACGACATGCTTCTATTAATAAAAGTAGTTACAGTAGCTACATGATCTGTATTTTACGACATGCTTCTATTAATAAAAGTAGTTACAGTAGCTACATGATCTGTATTTGTCACAAAACTTTCCACATCGTTTTTTTACAATTTTTTTATAAGAAAACTATTATCACTCCAGCTTATTGTACTTTTTTTTTCTACTTAAACTATAGTCTTTCCACATTACGTTCCTTTCCCAATAGCAATAAACATACTAACTATCTATGTTATATAAAACTTGTATTTCAGATCGCAGAATACCAAAAACATGTCTATCAAAAATCCATAGGGCACTCTTCGCTATTTATGTGAACCACATTCAAAAGCAGAAAATTTTATCACACTATAGCTTCCATGACTCCTTTTGAAAGAATTTCTCCTAACTTTTGGATAGAACAAGGTGACTATTTTTCATATTTAAGTATATAAGGAACAATAGTACTATTGTGTATATATATATATTATATATATATAATATATATTATATATATATATTATATATAATATATATATAAATAATATATATTAAAGGAAACAGATTTTATTAAAAATGAAATTAGTGTAAAAAAATTCTAATCTATATAAATGTTAACATATATATAATATATATTAATGTTATTATTAGTGCAAATTATTATCATGTAAGGAAAAATATATTATATTGATTTAGTAAATAAATTTCTAAAATCAAATATAATTTGTTTTTAAAATTATGTTGACATAATTTTCAGTTACCTAAAAACACTAGGTACCTTCATCTTCAATATGGAGAAAAAACTTTTGATGCTTTCCTATAGAAAGAAAGTGATGAGATTGCAAGATGGTATGATGAAGACATGCTCAAAAGTGCCCTCATAAAAAGACCTTAACAATATCTTAAAGGTGATTTTTTAGTAATTAGAAGTCAATATGAAAAATGCAATAAGATTTTGATGATATTGTTACCAATAAAGATAGAAACCTCTTGCCTAGGAGATGATAGTCAAAAACTACTAACGCAAATCAAGTAGTGAAAGATTAAGATGTAGTGCAATCATAAGTTAGAACATGAGAATCAAGATTTTGAGAAGACAATAGTGAATTAGAGAAGGACGAAGAAGAATATTCTACAAAGAAACTTAATAAAAAATTATGAAAAAATCAAAGGCTTAAAGACTAAGAAGCTCAATGATAAACTTAAATTTGACAAATAAAAAAATGCTGATGAATATTTCCATTTAAGGAACCACAATGAAGGTTTGTTTGTACAAATCAAGAAGTTAAAGAATGAAAATAAAACACAATCAAAGTTTGAGTAATGTTTTAACAAAGAACCACTTGTCAATAAAAAACAATGATTGATCTAGTTGAAGCATGGATTTGTTAGATGTTTTTACTACAATTGTTGGAAAATCCAAATATTTTTACCAATAAACATTTAATGATCAATGAAGAGTAACTCAAGTATATAAAAAAAGACATACTACCAAATGTAAAATAAGAAGGCATGGTATGGTAA
The DNA here is from genome assembly GCA_000404065.3 of Pinus taeda. Classification (NCBI taxonomy): domain Eukaryota; kingdom Viridiplantae; phylum Streptophyta; class Pinopsida; order Pinales; family Pinaceae; genus Pinus; species Pinus taeda. The sequence continues at coordinate 167,513 of APFE030804145.1, forward strand.
GAAAATATCATGTTATAAGGACGTCTTATCCACATCCAAATCATAAGTCATTGTAGAAAATAACTGAAAGTTCTACTATATTAAACATAAATTCGAGTATGGGCTTTGATCATAATAAAAGTTGTCACCACATAGTTCCACAAAAACATGAGTAAAGGTGATTTGACATTGTCACAATTTGACAAATATGCTTAATGCTTAGAATATCATATCATCTTGTATTATCAACCATCAAAATTTTAAAACTAGAGAATCACGAGATGGCATTACCAGTTAAAAAAAAGGTTATTATATTATATATATATATATATATTATATATATATATTATTATATATATATATATATATATATATTATATATATATATATATATACTCTTTGAAGACAAAAGAAATTTAAGGCGAAGATAATGATATGTGTATAATGATAAATATTTTTCATAAATATAATTTCTAAACTATAGAAGTTTGGATAATATAATTAAAGATGCATTATATGAAGACACACCTTTATGTGAAAGCTCAACTTAGGCTTATAAAATGCCTAGGCCATTCTTCATTGTGATATATTATTTCATATTATTCATTCAATTTATTATTTTAATAAGTAGTGATTCTTTTATGTTATTCAATTCATTTTTTATCTTCGGTTTATGAAACAAGTTGTTCATGTCATACTTAGGTAACACACTTTGTTCATTTCACCAACTACCACCTAGGCTAGTTAACAACTTAGATTGTAAACATTTAACTTGGAAGTAATTTGAGAAGTATTTTCAGAAGATAAGAAAATCAAGATTGATATGTTCTTGAGTGATTTTCCTCCATATTACAATGACAGGGTCAATTTTTATGAACCTAATACCCTAGAGGAAGCAATGAGAAATGCCAAAGACCTCTATGAATTGAACACAAGAAAAACCATCATTGCAAAAGGCTTGGGATGAGAAGAATAAAGATAATATGGAGCAGAGGAAAGGGTACAAATTTTCAATAATAACTCTCTAGAAAATTAGACAGGTTAGCCCACACCTAGTGAGCCAAAGAAATCATACTTCTTAGGGAAGATGCAAAAATATCCACCCCTTAAACGTTGGCACTTTTAGGGAGGCCATATGTTTGAGGATTTCCCTTGTAAGGATGCTAAAAATAGAAGTATACACAAGATATAAGGAGATGGTATAGTGGAGGACATGGGTAGACGCATGCCCAAAATATATGCAACCTTGGATAATTGACAAGATAATCATGAAGCACACATGATCAAAGTTGAAGGTAAGAATAATTACCAACCCATAGAAATTTTAATTGATATTAGAGCTAGTCATAATTACATTAACCCAAATATTATTGAAAGATTTAGCTTCAAAAAGAGTAAACATGGTGGCACTTGGTTAGTTCAATAAGCTATAGGGGTAAAGTGAAGGATTAATAAGTTAGTAGAAAAGTGTCCAACAGACATGAATGGTTTAAATACCAAAGCATATTTATACATTATTCCATTGGGATCATATGACTATCTCATAGGCATGGATTGGTTGGAAAGCAATCATGTTAACCTTGACTACTATAACAAGGAATTTAATTGCCTTGATGAAGGTTGGGGGGGGGGAGAATGTAAGAAGGTTCATGGAATTCCAAGGCTTGCTTCAATAAGGGAAATATTAATAGTGCAAATGAAGAAAAGTTTTAGAAAAAGATTCCAGATCTATGCAACTCATACGGACAAAGGGGCCAAGGATAAAGTACCTAACAACGAGGATTATCTAGTGCTAAAAGAATATAAAGAAGTTTTTGGTGATACCCCAAGGTTGTCACCTAAAGTGATATTGAATTTTCAATTGATTTGATGATTGAAGCTACATTAGTTTCTAAAGCACAATACATAATGAGCATACCATAACATAAGGAGTTGCAAATGTAGATTTAAGATATTTTGAAGAAGAGGCTACATTAATATCTAAAACATGATACATAATGAGCATACCCAAACATAAGGAGTTGCAAATGTAGATTTAAGATATTTTGAAGAAGGGGCACTTGCACTTGAGTGTATCACCTTGGGCTGGTCCAATACTATTTTTTATGAATAAATATGGTACATCAAAGTTCTACATAGGCTTTATATAATGAAACAAGATGACAATAAAGAATTATTTACCAAGGATGAATGACTTATTTGACCAACTAAGAGAAGTTAAGGTATTCTCTAGATACCCTCAAGAGAGGATTACAAAGGAAGACATGAGTATGACAACCTTCAAAAGTATATATGATCACTATGAGTTTGTTGTGGTGAGCTTTGGTTTATATAATGCACTAGTTGCCTTCATGCATTTGAGAAATACATTTTTAAAGAGTTCTTGGACATGTTTATCATATTATTTTTAGATGAAACCACTATATGCTCAAAACCAAAGGAAGAACATGAAAAACATTTGAAGTTTGTATTACAAGTAGAGATCATCAACTCTATGTTGAAATAAATGTTCCTTATATCAAATGAAGATTCATTATTTAGGTTATACCATCTCAGAGAAGGGAATAGATGTGGACCCATATAATATTAAATCTATTGTTAAATTTGTTATCATTCTCACCATATACTAAGGCACATTTAAAGTTGATGCCCTATATACCTTGTTGGTCCCTTGAACTAAAATTTCATTTCATTTCATTATTGAATTTAATTCTTGGCCTACATTTTAACTGAATATATGAAAAATATTTGATGTTTTTCCATTTAATCTAAAAGATTTACGTTTTTTTCATTTATTTTAGATATTTAGTTTGTGAAGTGAATCAAGTTGTTCAAGATATATTCATTTATTAATTTCATTTGGTATTACAACTCAGTGTCTTTAATTCCTTCATTTGGCCATTTTTTTTAAACGCTATTTGGTTTGGATTTTGGTCACGCCAAATATTTCCAGAGTTTCTTTGAACTCCGATTATTTGGCCAAAATTAGGCCTTGTCCATTTTCAAAATTCAATTGAATAATTAGAAATTGCAGTGTCTTCAAAATTCTTGATTGCAAGAAATTATAGGTTGTTGAAGAATGTAACTAGTGTCGTCCTTCATAAGTATATTTGAGTAATGATGTAATGTATTTGTCAAAAGAAAGAAAAATCAAATTTATTGTAAAATAAATTTACTTATTAAAGCATGGGTTTCAACTTGGGTCAATGATTTTTAGGTCGAAGCCTCCATTGTAGGCTTCTATGGTTTATGTCAAGAGTCCTTTTCCTTGTCCTCATATAAAATACCTTTCTTGGGCTTTATCACCCAAGAATGAAATTTATTTTAGTGTCAAATACGTCATTTAGGCCTCCTCCACCAAGTCGGGCTCAAGGAAGACAAGTTGGCCTAATTGGGAGGCAAAATCAACTATATAAAGGCAGAAACACAACCCCATTTGGAGGAACTCTTAAGAAAGTTCGATTTGCAGTCGCTGGAGGAAGAAAAGAGAGAAAAATCCATAAGAAGAAAGAAATCCTAGCGAAGGAGAAGGAAGTATTTGTCAAGAAAAATAAGTCAACATTTATCTCTCTACTACCACATATGGGAAGTTTATGGGTTGTTGGGGAGGCCAAAATTTTATATTTGTAGTAGGGCCAAAATTCAAGAAGCTAGGCATTGAAAATTTTCTGTTTTTGTTGGGTTGATGCTAGGAGGCAATAGGAGACTACTGAAGTTCGCATAATCATCTTAGAAGGCTAACTTGGTGGAGGAGAAAGGTCTTTTGGTCAGGTCTAAGGTCTTGGTTTGTCTCAACTTGATTTCAATCTATTAGTGGAAGAATTTGACTGGATTTTCCCCTATAGAGGGTTTTTAGCCTTGTTTGAGTGCCTATATATGGTGTCGTTGATCTTTATGTTTTATTTTGATGATTGCATGATGAGAAGAAGATAAAAGAAAAACATAAATAAAAGTAATAAGAATACAAGGATATCACAAGTAATTGTCAAAATAATAAAATCTTTCTACCTTTCCGATTTTCTAACATGATATCAGAGGTAAGGTGAAGGAGGAAGAGAAAGGCAGCTTGAAGGTCTATTGAAAGAAGGGTTAAGAAAGAAAGGATCATATAAGAAGAAAATATTACTATCTATATCATGTAAAGGAGATATTATAAATTCTATGGAAACCTCAATGAAGAAAGAAAATAATCTAGGAGGAGCCTCCATCTATAGGGCATGGAAGAAGAGGATGGATCTTATTCTCGCTAAGCATAAATTTTTGGATTTTACTCAATGAAAAGTTATGAAACCTACAGATGATGAAGGAAAATAAAAGTACAGGGAAACTGACATCTTGGCCATGAATCTAACAACAGATGGAGTAAAGGACAATATAATCCCATACATATCCAATATATAGAGAGACAATAAATGTATGAAGCCCGCTTCAAGTTGTTTACCATTAAGAACATTGTTCAGATAGCTAGTCTCAAGAATTGACTAAGAACAATAAAGATGAAGAAAGATGATATTGTATCATCATATTTTGTAAGGATCTCTATAATAAGATATGAAATCCAACATATTGATGAAGTTGTACCAAAGAAACAACTCGTGATTGTTGCATTACTAGGTCTACCAAAACCTTGAAGCTCTTTTGCATCAAGAATTAACAGTTGGAAAAATACACCAACCTTTGAACATATGTGGAATTCATGCAGTCAAGAAGAAGCTTGCATCTCATTAGTAAGTAAAAAAATGGAGGATGAAGAAAAAAGTGCTTCAAATGCCTACTCTACTCATCACAAGATGAAGGGAGTATACAAGAAATTCAAAGGACCAAAGAAGAAGGTTGATCTATCAAAGATTGAATGCTACAATTTTCATATGATGGGAGACTACAAAAGTCAATGTCCTGAAAATCTAAGAAATAAGAAGAGAGAAAGAGAACATGCAAATATTTTTGACAAAGCTCCACTCAAGAAGAACAAGACTCAACAATTCAAATTCAAAGACTTATAATATTAAGTCTTTTCTTATCCTTCTAAGTCTATTGTTTTAAGTTTTATAATGCTTTTCATTTATGTTCCGATTTCTAGAGTTTGTAGATCTAATATATCTTTTTAGAACTTTTTGTATTGTTTAAGTTTTAGGTATCTCACAGAAAGACTAGATTAAGAGGGAGCCTTAACTATTTTACCAAAATGATAAGTACACTCCTCCTTATTTCCACTTTTATGTTTGATATCCTCTACACATATAGATTGGTTTGTATTACATACTAATAATCCTTTATTTATATTTTCCTTGGAAGGAAAGGTTACATAATACACAAACATTATGGAGGAAACTTCAAAGGAAAGACTTGACTCATGAAAGAATTTATGTTGCAAATGAATCCCTTTAGAATGATACTTTACAAGGTTTGTTAAAGAACAAATCAAGGTATGTCTTACACTAAAAGATTTTTTGCAAAAGGTATGATCATTCTCACTTGAAATTTGCTTTATATTACTAATATCTTTATGTCTAGGGTTTTGAATCATAAAGATTCTTGTTAGAGTGATTAATCATTAGATTGAATCTCCCCTTGTTATACTATCTCTTGTTATTTGATCATTTTTGTGAAACCCTAACCTTTAGGGTTCACTGTAAAACCCTCATCTTTTGATGCTAAGGGTATGTCAATGTTAATAATGAAACCCTAATTTAATTAGGGGTTGTTAATAAATTCTAGAACATATAATGAAGTCCCACTCTTTTAAAGTTTAGGATTTTGGTAATGTTGTGGTAAAAACCCTAGTTCTTTAGGGTTTGTTGTTAATGTCTAGGTTATATAATGAAACCCTAGGTTTATATTCGTTTGTATGATCGAAACCCTAGCCTAATTAAAATTGTTTGTATATCTAACTTCTATGTCTTGATATTTGTATCTTGGGTTTACCTAGTAGACATCGATATGAGATGCTAGTACATGATAATGAAACCCTAGATATGTATATGCGAGTATGTTAACTTAATTATTGATGATTTAGTTTTATTAATGAAATCTAGGGTATATAAAAAAACCCTAGTAGAATATGTCATGAAATGCTAAAAGCATATTAATGAAACCTTAGATGTATAGTATTATGATTGGATTGATATCTTGATTGAGTTGTTGATATCTAAGGCTTCATGTCTTGAAGACAACTTCTAGGGTTTATGACAAAACCCTAGCAAGATGTTGAAGTCTAGTATATAAGATATGACCCCTGCTAATTATGAACCTAACTAGGTTTAGGTATTTGATGTCTAAAGATTGAATGATTTGATGATTCCATTGTAATGATATTATTCTGATATAGTTGACTTCATGCTTATGTATATTTGTTTTTGGTTGTACTTTCTATTAAAGTTTTGTAGGTACATAATCTTCAAGGTGTCAAAGATGTTAATAATAATGAGCATGATGAAGGGAGCTATAAGAATGATGATGAACAAGATGACCTTGATGCCATGGGAAAGAAATAAAACCTTGAAAGACTGAGGTTTCACCAATGTTATAAAAGAAGGAAGTTGTTGAGTTGAGAGGGAGATTGGATAAAAGAAAGGGTATATCTCCATAGTTAAGAGAGGGCATATTATGAGAGTCATAGTAAATACCTTGAAGAAAGAATGAAAGAAAATAATGAATGAAAGTACTACAAATGGATTTTTTAAATACCATAAATAGTTGAGAAGTACTGTGTGCTACTAAGAAGAAGAAAGCTTCCGACCAAGTTTGTATTTGATAATATATATATTATTAATATATATATATATATGATAATACTATTATATATATATAATAATATATATATATATTTATATTATATATATATATATATATATATATATATATATATATATTTATTTATTTATTTTTTACTTATTACTGATTGGGGTTTATGACTCTACTAGATCTCTCTATGTAAAAAGGCTGAACATTTGAAGCATGCTTGGATTAGTGGATATATCTAATTTAGTTGATGAGGAGATAAAGCATATTGGGGTGACAAGATGCTTGGGAGGACATCTGGTCAACCTCTGTGTTGATGTCTAGATCCTGAAGTAGGGAGGGCGACATTGGTCTTGGAGCTCCGACTTTGGATACACACCTAGATCAATGGGTTGTTGTTAGAGCTTAAAAGCCTCATGGTACCTAGAGTGGATAAAGCTTGAGTACACCTTAGTCCCACCAAATTAGAGTACCCTTAGAGTACCCTAGTCGGGTATCTAATCTATAACACTGTGTGTGTTGTGACTCTTCATAGAGGTTATCATTTTGATATCTTCCATGCACCTTTGTATATATGTAATAATGATTAGCTCCCTAGTTAAGAGGGAGTGTTGAAGAATGTAATTAGTGTTGGTCTCCATAATTATATTTGAGTCATGATGTAATTTATTTATCAAAAGAAAGAAAAAGAAAAATCATTTTAAAAGAAATTGACTTATTAAGGCATGGGTTTCATGCTTGGGTCAATGGATTTTAGGTTAAAGCCTACATTGTAGGCTTCTAGGTTTTATGTCAACAATCCTTGTCCTTGTCATCATATAAAAGACCCTTCTTGGGATTTATCATTCAAAAAGAAATTTATTTGTGTCAAATAATTCATTTAGGCCTCCTCCACCAAGTTGGCCTCAAGGAAGACAAGTCTACCTAATTGGGAGGCATAATCCACTATATAAATGCAACAACTCAACCTCATTTAGAGAACATCTCAAGAAAGTTTGATATGCAATAGTTGGAGGAAGAAAAGAGAGAAAAATCCCTAAGAAGAAGAAGGAAAATCTAGAGAAGGTGAAGTAAATCTTTGTCTAGCAAAATAATTTGAATTTGTCTCTCTACTACCATCCTTGCAGAGTTTTAGATTGTTTGGGGGGGGCTGAAATTCTGGAATTTGGGGGCCAAACATTCTATGTTGTTGTTGGGTTGATGCTGGGAGGCAAGAGGAGACTACTGAATTTTCAAGAATCATCTTGGAAGGATAACTTGGTGGAGGGGGGAGGTCTTTTGGTCAGGTCTAAATTCTTGGTTTGTCTCATCTTGATTTGAATCTATTAGTGTAAGAGTTTAACTGGGTTTTCCCTTATAGAGGGTTTCAACCCTGGCCGATTGCCTATATCTAGTGTCATTGATATTCATGTTTTATTTTGATGATTTCTTGATGAGAAGAAGATAAAATAAAAACATAAATAAAGTTAATAAGAATACAAGAATATCACAAGTAATTGTCAATGTAAGAAAATATTCTTGCCTTTCTTATTTTTTAACATAGGTGGTATCATTTGCAAACACTGGTATCTAATACATTGATTGTTTGAGTATAACTTCCATTGTTGAGAAGTGAAGCCAAAAGGAATTGTGATATCATACTTACTACCTCATAAATTATATAGCCAATAACGAAAGAAATCATTCCTTAATCTATAGGTGTAAATTGACGGATTAATGAGTTAGCAAAAAAGTGTCAAAAAAACATGAATCGTGTAAATATTAAAGCATATTTAAACATTATTCCGTTGGGATCATATGAATATCTCATAGGCATGGATTGGTTGGAAAGGAATCATGCTATCCTTAACTACTATAACAAGGCATTTAATTGTCTTGATGAAGGGGGGCAATGGAGGAAGGTGTAGGGAGTTCCAAGACTTACCTCAATAAGGGAAATATCAACAATGAAAATGAAGATTTTTTTTAGGAAAGGGTCCCAAATCTATGCAACCCATCTAGAGGAAGTGGCCAAGGTTAAACTACCTAACACCGAGGATTATCTAATGCTAAAAGAATATGAAGAAGTTTCTGGTGATATCCCAAGGTTGTCGCTTAAAAGAGATATTGAATTTTCAATTGATTTGATGGTTGGAGCTATGTTAGTTTCTAAAACACCTTACATAATGAGCACACATGAAATTAAGGAGTTGTAAATGTAACTTTAATATATTTTTAAGAAGGGGCACATATGCTAGAGTGTGTCACCTTGGGTTACTATGGTACTATATGCTATGAACAAAAATGGTACATCAAATTTGTGCATAGACTTATGATAATGTAACATGATGAAAATATATAATTGTTTACCAAGGATGAATGACTTATTTGACCAACTGAGAGGAGCTAAGGTAATCTCCAATATTTATTTGAGGTCTAGATATCATCAAGCTAGGATTACAAAGGGAGACATCAATAAGACAACCTTCATAAGTAGATATGATCACTATGAGTTTGATGTGGTGACCTTTGGTTTATCTAATGCACTAGTTGTCTTCATGCATTTGAGAAATGATTTTTTAAAGAGTTGTTGGAGATGTTTGTCATAGTATTTTTAGATGACATCATTATATGCTACAAATCAAGGGAAGAACATTAAAAACATTTGATGGTGGTATTACATGGACATGGAGAGCATCAACTCTATGCCGAAATAAATCTTCCTTATATCAAAAGAAGATTCATTATTTGGGTTATATCATCTTTGAGAAGGGAATGTATGTGGACCCAAAAAATATTAAATACATTGTTAAATCTGTTATCATTCTTGCCATATTCTAAGGCACATTTAAAGTTGATGCCCTATAGACCTTAATGGTCCCTTGAACCAAAATAGAAATTTTATTCCATTTCATCATTGAATTAAATTCTCGGCCTACATTTTAACTCAATATATGAAATATATTAGATGTTTTTCAGTCTAATCTAATAGATCTATGTGTTTCCGTTTATTTTAGATACTTAATTTATGAATTGAATTGAGTTTTTCAAGATGTATTCCCAAAATAAAATTTGTTAATTTCATTTGGTATCTGTTATAGTGACTACAATTACCCTTCATAAGTTTTCCTATGCTTCGTTTTGGAGCTTCCTTTCTAAACCACATCAACTCATTTAGCACTGGTCCAGGTACTTGTGCTTTGATTGAGCCTCTTCCTTTGCATCTTGGCTTGTGGTTGATTACTTGTTATACGCTCTAACCCACAAGCGGTCTCTTGACTTGGTTTTCATCCAGTTCTGGGCTTGCCGTAGAGAACTTCGTAGCCCTTGAAGGCAACTCGCCTTGCTCTTAGGAATTCCACAGTCCAAGCAGACAGTGAGCCTTGAGCTCAAGAATTGTGCAGTGCTAGTTGATAGCCAACCTTGAGTTGGGAAATTGGGCAGAACATGAGAGGCAACCTAGAGCCACTCAGCCCAAAAATTGCACAGAAGCCTTTTTGCTCAAAAGTTTCTCAATGCATGAACCAAAAAGTTTTCTGGTTTTCCCCAGAATTGTGCAATATCTCCAGCCAATGCATGGAAATTTTTCCTGAAAAAGAAAAAAAAGAAAAAAAAGAAAAAACATCCCTAAAAAATAGGGATCTATTTTTAGCAACCCGAAGGAGGCACTTGATCTATTTTGGAAATTGCTGTCAAGTGTCACTTTTTCCTTGATTTTTGGCCTTCACGTCATAAACCATAAATTAACAAAATCTATTTAATCAACACTATCAAAGATCATTTTCACATTCAATATTGGAGTTCTGGAATTCCTAAGGAGATCAAGGAACCTTCAGTGCGATTGTCGTCGCTTTTCTGGGTAAGTTTTTCTTTTCTAGTCTTTTGCCGCTTTTTTTGTTGCTTTTCCTTGTTTAGCATGTGAGAGTGTTCTTTCACTTGTTTTTTTGAACTAATTCTGGCGTTTTAACTTGTTTTAGCTTGTAGAAGTTTTGTTTCAAGTTTTAGATTGTCTTTCCCAAGTGTCGTATGTATTTTCTCGTTTTTGCACCAACAGTCATCGTTGTGGAGACTGATTTGAAATGGAACAGATTAGTAATGATGTTCTAATTCCCCATTCAGAATAAAACCCAAGATGCTTGTCATTTTCTTATCAAGTGCTTAAGGATTCAATACTTTTGCTTGATTAATTGATTCCCATGCGAGTTTCTTATGTAAATGTTATAAACAATTTAACATAAAACATATGTTGAACAACAACGATATAATAGCAAAGAACATCAAAATACAACACACAACAGGCACATGATAAAGGAGTTCACCCCTCCTGGGCTACGCCTTGGTCCAACTTCCAATGGCTTGGGCCTTTTTATTATGCTCAAAATTATAGCAAAAGTGTGTTTACAATGCTCAAATGCCTCTCAAACCTACCTCAATGAGTTCAGAATACTAAAAAATGGCTATATAGCTTATTTTTGTATCCCATTTGGATAAGAACTGAAGAAGTTATGACTTCTCCTAGTGCTCCTGTTATTTGTTCCACAAAATTCTCCAAAACCAATAGAAAACCACCATTTCGCTCCAAAATTCGCTAACCGAATGAGATTTTTTTTCATGTTGTGGGCCATAACTTGTCGGTCGGATCATGAATTTTAATCAATAATGTTTGGTGGTAATAAACTGCAGGATTGTTCTATGTGCGATTGTGATATGTGATTGCGGTTTATCACATCACGACTTGGGACGATATCGCATCACAACGTCTGGGGGACGATTCTTATTGCCATTGCGATTGCGACATGTGATTGCATCACATCGCTGCTCCCAACCTTACCGGGGTTGATTACCTTAGCTCCTCCTTGCCTATGATTGGAATATGTGAGGGCCAATAGCGGCCTACCACTTTGACCTCCTCATTCAATGAAGGGTTTTTCCACGTCATCCAATCCTACCATGTAGACAAGTCAAACTTGAACTTTAAATTTCTCTAACTTCTGCTTACAAACTCAGATTTGAGTGTCTTTCACACCATTGAATTCAGAATGACAAGCTCTTCAATCTAAAGCTAAACTTATCACGACTATGACACTTGATTTTTTAGCATAATTTTGAGCACCTGATCACTCCTCCCCACTAGAAGCCTTTTGGATCCCAGAAGGATCATTTTCAGTTATTGAACAGATGAGGGTATTGTTCCCTCACCTTCCCCTCTTCAATCCATTTGGCCTTTGATGGATTTGTACCTTTGAGACCCACTCGAAGATAATCAACATTTCCCCTTTTTGATGACCTTTTTCTTCTACCCAGTATGGTGTCTTGCTGAAGCTCATCAAGGAATTATGGAGAAAAATCTTCAATTGATGGAATATGTACACTTTCTCCTTGATATTCATTTAAAGGAGGCTGATACAATCTCAAAATTTCAATATTAACAATGGAATAAATTTGCATATATGAAGGCTAATCAAGCTTGAAAGCATTATTACCAATCTTTTCCAGAATTTTAAATGGACTATAACGGATTGGTTTTAGCTTTTTACCTTCACCTTGAAGCCTTTCCTTGCTAATTTAAATCCAAACTTCATCACCTGCTTTAAATTGATGATCCACACGATGCATATCATGCCTTGCCTTATGCTTACTTTGACTCTTTTATAATTGTTCTTGAACTGTTTGGTGAATCAACTGAATTTTCTCAATGAATTTGTTTTGTTTGTCTATGTCCCTATGTCCATCTACAACTACACCTTTCTCAAAGATGAAATCCAAAGGAAATTTAGGCAAATAATCAAGACATGCCTAGGTGAAGCTAGAGTAGAAGAGTGTTTTTTTTGGTTGTAAGCATGCTTAATATAATGCAACTGTTCATCCCACAACTTAGGATGTTTGTTGCAATATCCTCTTAGAAAATGAATAATTGTTCTATTAACCACTTCAGTTTGACCATCTGTTTGCAGATGGAAGGCTATACTTTTCTTCAACTTGGTGCCCATCAAGTTCCATAAACTTGACCAAAAATTCCCAACAAATCGAGAATCACGATCACTTACAACAGAAGTAGGTAACCCAAAATTAACACATACATTTTGAAAGAAAAGTTGAGCTGTTTGTTCAGTTGTAATTTTCTTCTTACAAGGCACTAATATGTTCATCTTGTTGAGCCTATCCACAACTACATACAAATAATCATGATCTTTCCTTGATAATGGTAGACCTCCCACAAAATCCATAGAAACACTCTCCCATGGACGTGAAGGAATTGGAAGTGGTGTGTACAATCCTAGTTTCCTATTACTAGGCTTATTGATTGCACACAATGAAAAAGCTCTGATAAAACGTGACACACTTTCAAGCATACGAGGCCAGTAAAAATACCTCTGAAGATTTTCCACTGCTTTACTTACACTGAAATGTCCAACAATAAGAGAAGTGTGCACTTCCCTTGTGACATTTACTCTCTCTCCTTGTGGAACAAAAGTTTTCCAAAATGATACAACATATTTTGTTTTTCTAAATAATACTACTTCTATTAACAAGGTAAAGGTACAAATTACATCATGACCAGAGTCAAGAACTCTGCCCTCGCAGGAGGCAGAACTATCCAAAAAAGCATGTGTAAAAGTTGTCTGTTTTTAAGGCCCACGCAGGGGACCTAGCTGAGATGCATATTACAGTACAAAAATACCCAAAAAACTAAGAAACACCAACGCACCCACAAGCTTATTGCCTTACAGTAATGCCTAGTGGTGAAGGGCGCTTTGCAAGAAGAAGTGGCTTAGGTAGATGCAATAGTCATCAAGAGGCTCTTCTATGATGTGACACCAACCTAAGTCAGGAAAATCTCCTCCTTGTGCCGTGTTCTGAACGGAGGGACCCGGGTCAGTCATCATCACATCCTGAGCTCTGCTTGTCTGCTCAATTGCTGTCTGTCGAGGAGCATTTTCGTCATTCCGCTGGAGGGAAGAAGAAGGAGCCGAGATTGCCCCCGAACCCCCATGATTAGTACTTGTGTCCTCAGCTTGGCTTTCTTCATAGAAGACTACCGTGAAATGGGCAGTAATCCTGGGTCTGTTCAGGTTGCTATCAAACATGAAAATGCCAGAGCTAGAGGAGGGAACAGGCCTGAAGCGGGAACTGGTTGTGCTCGGTCACCCTCTTCTGCTTCGGGTGAATGGGCGATAAAATGATACAACATATTATCATGTACATGGTAGTCTAATTCCCCAACTTGGTGGCATTGACTCAAGTTTGAATATACCTCTTGAGGGTCAACATCTTGTGCGTATTGTTCAACATAACTTTCAAGCAAAATAAAATTATTCTTGAGTAAAATGGCTACATTAACAACTGTCTAGAAAGCATATCAACAAATCTATTATAAATACCTTTCTTGTATGTTATTACCAAGTGGAATTGTTGTAAGAATCCCATCCACGAAAGTGCCTTGATTGTTGCAATTTTGTTTGAGATTGCAGATATTGCAAAGGTTGATGATCGGTGTGAATAATGGTTTCTTTTCCCATCAAATAATGCTTCCATTTCTTCACACGTTGCACCAATGCGTAAAGCTCTTTATCATAGGTAGGATAATTAATAGAAACACCATTAAAAATATCAGAATGAAATGAAATAGGCTTACCATGCTATAAAAGAACTGCACCCATGGCGTAGTCACTTGCATCTCTTTGTATTTCAAATGGTTGTTTAAAATCCAACAATGCTAAAACTGGGGCTGAACTGATATTTTGTTATAAAGCATCAAATGATTTTTTTTGTTTGCCTCCCCACTGGAAGACAACCTTCACACTAGTCAAAGAATGTAGTGGAGCTGCTATGGAAGAGAAATTGGCAATGGACTTCCTCGAGTACTGTGCTACTCCCAGAAAAGTCCTTACTTCTGTAACTGATTTGGGTATTGGCCAATTCACAATGACCGAAACTTTATAGGGGTCAATCTTCAGCTCACCTCCTCCAACTATGTGGCCCAACTACACTAAGGAAGTTTTCCCAAATTCACATTTAGACATCTTTAGAAATAACTTTTATGTTTTCAAGACATCTAACAATTTCCTCACATGCTTGACATGCTCTTCTCGTGATTTGTTGAATATCAAACTATCATCTAAATAGACAATTACAAAATCATCAAGAAAGGATCTTAAAACATCATTCATAACTCTTATGAATGTAGTTGGAGCATTGCAAAGATAAAAAGGCATAACCACCCACTCAAACAATCCCTTTTTGGTTTTAAAAGAAATCTTCCAAATATCCTCCTCAACTATTCTAATTTGATGATATCCACTTCTCAAGCCTAATTTAGTGAAATATTTTTCATTCTTCAACTGATCTAGCAAATCATCTATTTTGGGCAGTGGGTGTTATGCTCTTAACCTACAAATGATACCCAAATACAGAATATGCGAAGAAAAGAGACCCAGAACACAGAATAGGCGAAGAAAAGATACCCAGAACACATAATAGCAATGATTTTATTATTCAGAGAGTAATGTTCACTTGCCTCTTCGAGGGGGAAACCTCCAATAGAGCAGAGCTCGATTACAAAATAAGACACGATACTCCT
>APFE030804150.1:0-14193 GCA_000404065.3 Pinus taeda
GAAGATCAAAACAGTGATCTTTCAGATGGCCAACTCGGTCACAGTGTTGGCATTTCACGATCTGTTGTTGTTGTTGCTGTGGAAGAGGAGCAGAGTCTAGAACAGCTGGAGGTGAACTGTCATGAGGAGCAAGTGAACTGTCATAAATGAATCCAGCACTCTGAAACTGAATGGGCTTGCCGTAGTCTGGAATATGAAAGGACAAGTCCTTGTCATATCCAAGACCAGTTCTGTGCTTGTTGTGGACAAGCTGTTCCCAAGGTCTGATGATGGGCTTGGGAAGTGCAGACTGAGTTTCTGCATCTGCATGTACAACTGCTGCTTTGTTTGAATGAACAGGAACATTATTGACTTGATGTTGATGGGTGGTTGTCTCAATGTTCTGAACAAAAGCAGGTTCAAAATGATGTCGATTTTGATGTAGCTCTTCTTACTGTAGTTGTGATTCAAGTTGTAAAAAATCTATCTTTTCCTTTGCATTTTGTAGACAGACCTGAATGTCTGTGAGAGAAAATTTGTTGACTTTTAATGTATCATGATTAGAGGAATGTATCAGAGTTTTTAAGAACTCTAATATTTCAGTAATTGTAGCCATTTTTCTTCAATGTCACTTAAAAACACAACTGAGGCAACAACAACAGAAAAATAATATTGTACTCTTACTACAAGATCTTGTAAGGGCTTGTCAAGTGGCAACAATGTCGCGAAAATGGTTGATGGAGCATGACCTGAGTAAGCTGGATGTTACCAAGTTGCATCCACTTTCTCCAGAGGTCATTTCTCGTCAAGCTACAATAAACATTGGTACAATAGGGCACATGGTAAATCAACAGTCCACAGTTCGTTTCAAGAATGAACTGGAGCCAATGCACAAAATATATAAATGTGAAGATGAGCGTTGTCCTCAACTTCAAACTTCAGAGCATCTAGCTGCTATGGAAATCATGTGTCTTAAACATATAATTATTTTGCAAAACAAAATTGATCTTATCCAGGAGAGTGTAGCTATCAACCAGCATGTGGCAGATTTTCCAAATAATGACAAATTTCAATATACATATTTTGCACACAAAATTAACAGTTTTGATACGGCACCAGAATCTTCTCAAGAGCTTCCTTCAGAACCTCCCACAACACTCTCCACTTGCTGTGTAAAAATAAACAATATCCTCAACATAAGCAACTTCTTGATCAATATTTCAACAAAATGAATGCTTTTTCTTTGGATGGATACTTCTGCAATTTTCGTTGTGTTTGTCCATCAATTTGAAGATGCAAACTGCACCTTTAATTTCTGTTACTGAATGCAAGGCAATCTTCTGGAATTTTTTTTAATTTTTTTTTAGAAAGATGAAATCACCAGGAAATACAAATGACACACGGTGCCCAAGAGAAGAAAGTTCATTGAAGTCCATAATGAAGGCTATCAGGTGTTAATCTGAGATAGCGAAGGTTGCCAAGCTCATGTGATACTGATATATCACACTGTCGGTCGATATTTGTTCGTTTATAGAAAATAACTTTCAAAAGCACATGCTTTGCTCTCACTAAACTCTCCCATCTTTCAGGCAGCTCAAGGAAATGTGTATGCAATATTTCACACACCCCAAACGCAAACAAAAATCATCATACTTATCTTGAATCTTCGTTCCGAAGAATTGGTGTATTCAAAGGCGGCTGGCACAACTTATCTACCAATCTTCATATGGGAAATCGAGTCACGCGGTGGACATTTTAACTCAAACCTGTTTTACTGAGATAAATAATTATTAAAACTATATATTACCGAAATGGGAATATCGTGCTGGATGAACGTACCTCCCCGTTCATCAGCCAAGGGTTTGGCGAACTTCCTAATGCGTATTTACTGCCTCTGCTTCGTCCTCTCCTCTTCTCTGATTTGCGTCCTCTGCTCGGATCCGCCGATCTGATACCATTTAAATATTTCTCTTTGCAGTTTTCAAAGTCTATACAAATGTCAGACAACGTTTGCATTTAACATATACCGCTGGCAGCGTTTCATATACCGCTTATATGTTAACATTTAACATATAAGCCTTGTCAAACAACGTTTAAAATACAATTCATTTCTTTTAAACAAGAGGGATCCAAGAAGAGTTCATTTGATCAGCTCAACAACTCTGGTTTTCGTCCCATAACAGCTGTAGATGCTTTTGAATTAATCAACAAAAACGCACCTGGTATGCAGAGCTTGAATCATGATCCTACAGCGAGGAATACTATAGAGTCTGGAAACTATTATTCTGGGCGCAATGGTGCATTAAACCAACATTTTGGTCTCTCTCATATAACATATTCAGCGCATCCTTTTGATGAACAGGGTTCTTCAGGTTATAACATGTAGAAGGTTGGAACTTTTTCCTCTGCAGCTATTGTTACAGCGAGAGTCACAAAGGTGACGACAAGATTGGCCTCAGTGAATATTATTTGCGTTGGGACAAGGGCAGTGAAAGAAAGGTTTACAGGTACTGTGAGACAACTGAATGTTTGAGCAACAGAGATTGACAAGGTTGATATGTACACATCATTTCGCCCTGGGGATATAATCCGAGTAGAAGTTCTCTCTCTTGGTGGAGCACGGGCGTATTACCTCTCCACAGCTAAGAATGAATTGGGTGTTGTATCTACAGAATGTTTTGAAAACAGACAGCGTTACCTTCAGGCAGCGTTACCAAAACAGACAGCGTTGTCAGGCAGCTTTCCTTCAGGCGTTTCTCCTTCAGACGTTCTTGTCAGGCAGCGTTTCAGTAATGTCAGAACAGCTTACAGTAATGTCACCAGCGTTTAATAATGAGGTGCAGCACAGGTGTGGCAGAGGCAGCGTACTGTATGGAGCAGGTAATGGAATATGGAGTAGAACGCAAGTACAGTGCAGGGATGGCAGAATTAATGGAGCGTTACAGAAGACTAGGCCAGCTCTAGTCAGCACTATTCAAGGCAACTCAAACCAGTTGCTCAGGGAAAACAGGCCACACATCATGGCTCTAATACCATGTTAAACACACATGGGGAGCGAGAACAAAATAGGAAAGATAAATCATGCAGTACATTTTTATTAACAATAGATGTACATTTATAGTACAATATGGTGACCGTTGGGATTCACATCCCAAGGTCCCTTGGGCTGCTTTGTCTCTTTAGCTTCCACACAAACCCATTTAGGATTAGGTGTCCAACAAGAACAATGAAGAAGGAGACAGAAGAGATAGAAGTAGACGCGGAGATCCAAGCTAACTTGCAGAGCTAAGGCAACATCGAGCAGAGAGAAAGCTTGAGAGGTTCAAGCAATCCCTGTGAGGATATATGTCGGGAACTGAATACCAAATTGGACTCATCCCATCAAGACTAGTTGAAGTCGAGACTTAGTAAGAAAGATTCTGTGCACTCTAGTGGCTTGGGGAATCCAAGAACCA
Organism: Pinus taeda; assembly: GCA_000404065.3. NCBI lineage: Eukaryota > Viridiplantae > Streptophyta > Pinopsida > Pinales > Pinaceae > Pinus > Pinus taeda. The sequence goes on from APFE030804150.1 coordinate 3,435, forward strand.
CCCTACTGAGCATCCTCTGTTTCGGGAGACTCAATTTGAGCTCCTCGTTGTAAAAACTCTGCTTTAAGACACAATAAAAGAAGGCCGCCACTGAAAGCTGGACCGGAGACGTAGCCTAGGAGGATTGGGTGAACTCCTTATTAATTTGTTGTGTTCTTGTATTTTCATATTGTGTTTCTCTTACTGTTTTCCATTTTCCTGTGTCTATGTATTTTGCAATCTTATCGATCCGTTACCTAAGATAACATAGACACACACCAACACATGAGTCTGTAATACCTTCATTCATTCATTAATGAACTGAGGTCACTCACGAGTTATTTTCAGATCATAGGACATGGTGAATCAAGATAGGGAAAGTGAAGGAGAAATACCCTCACCTATTTGTTGAGTAATTTACCTTTTAGTGGTCATAAAGTTTCCTAGTGGGGAGGATTAATCTAAGAGGATCGAGGATGGCCTAAAATTCATAGTCCCTAATGTTTGATGGAAATAGTGAAAAGATAAACAACTCAATGAGACGATTCCAATGCAACTTGAATCGTGTCGATCCGAGCTTGTATGAGAAAGTTATCACACTTTGAAGTTTTATGACAAAAGGGGAAAAATAGAGGATAGAATGACACATGGCAAAGCCTTAGGTTGAAACGTGGTAGTTCATATAGATGACACTTGGTAAATGAAGGATGACATGGTGGTACCTTGTGTCAACATGTGGCAATGAGCTATTGACTGGGTGTTGACTACGTGATTGACAGAGCGAGAGGTGATCCAACTAGTGGTGCTACGTGGCTTAGTCGGGGGCGCCACGTGGCACCCGAAATGCCAAAATAGCGGCTTAGTTCGACAAAATGACACTAATGGGATTCAAACCGGTACCCACTGGCTCATTAACTAAGTGTTCCACCAATGAGCTACAAGTTTTTCACTGGAATTTAAAACGTGATTTTTATTTAAGTTTTCGTTATAGCTAAATGTTAAAAAAAAAGAAGAGGAAGGCCTATGACTTCCCAAGCTAACCGAAAACTCCATGGAGTCCTCGAGCACATGTATGACAATGAAGCCACATGGTCACATGGATATTGGTTGTGGTTAAATTGGTTATATACGTTGGTTATATGCCATGGTCATATATTAATGAGTTGGTTATAACTATATGTGAGTGGTTATGTTATAAGCACCAAGTTTGATGCACCCAAGTTTTAGTGGACAACGACATGTGCACGTGGATCATCCATATGGTTATCTGGCAAAATTAAAATATGGCTGCATTGTTACAACCATATTACATAAATAATACAATGGTTGACCATATTTATATACCAAGGTTTCAATATATAGTTACGTCGAAGGTGTTTTTTATTGTCGGGTTTTATGAGTCGACACTATAGAGATTCGTAGGCCAACACTGCATAGATATTCCACGTGGCGAATTCAACCCTCTGTTCAACGTTGTCGTCATCACCCTTTGTTTAACGACATCGACGTTCCTTTGCACTCTAATATGCAAATACTAGTAGAGTTGTTATAACATATGCATCAAATTGCAACGACAATATAAATGTATGGTATCTAGTTCAGATATATATGCTCCGATTGTAATGTATGGTTTGTTTATTGAAATGATATACCATTTATGAATGTGTTGGGCCACAATCTCTGCAGGTTCAACCTCGAGGTTTTGGATCCCTAACATTATATATGCAAAATGTTCATTCTATTGAACCACAAGTGTGGTTGTGAAGTGAAAGGTTAAACCCTATTATTTTGTAGCATGATTATAATTTTTTATGTGATAAATCATAGAGTTTTTTCCCTTTTAGAAAAATTTAAAAGGAAAATTTTTGTGAGGGGTGTTGAGAGTCTTTTTGTAAAGCTATAGAGTAAAGATAAATCTTTAGAGAATGGGAAAATGATGTAGTCGGAGTTATTTTGCACCATAATTGAAGAAACCACACCATTGGAATTGGACCTAGCGATGTAGCCCACAATACGTGAACTCCATTATCAGTCTCAATTGTGTTATTTTATGTTATCTGCAGTTCGTTATTTATATTATCGCGTTTTTAATAACTTTTTGTCAAGCTTGGTATTTCACATTATATTTAAGCCTGATAAATCACAAGCTCACGATAAAAGAGCTTGATCACCCATCATCTCTTTGCTTTTTGTCACTTGCCCATTTTACCATGGACTTTTTTGCTTATTTCAAGTTTTGACGAAATTGAATGAGAGAATATTATCTCAAGTTAGCACTACAAAATTTCTAAATAAGTTTGATTTTCCCTACATTGTCTTCCATCTTCATCTATTATGGATTTAATTCAAAAGGGCTAGTAGGTTTCTTTAGTGTAGGTGCAACTTCTAACACTATAGGGTCATAATCAAACTCCCCTCTTGAGGTGAGTGGTTGTTTTATTCGAATGACTTCTTTAAGAAAGACCTCAAAAGTTTAAAAAAATGTTTAAGCCTCTCAACGACTATAGCTTCTCCCACTCTCTTATTTCTCTCAGTAAAGGAAAGTCTAGTTGTTTTATGTATAATAGATCAACATCTTCATATTTTAGAAAATAATACCTTGAAATGTAATTTAATTATACAGTTAGGCCCCAAACTTTTAATGCTCTCAGAGTGAAGTTAAAGTCTCCCTTACCACTACTAATCCATTTCAAAAACAATCTATATTAAAAAAATTATCCTTAATATTATTCCACTTGGTCCATGTAAAGACCATAAACATTCAATAATACGATATTTCCCCAAACCCAAAAAGAAAAGAAAGGTCCCTAGTAATATGGAGAAAATCTAAGAATTAGTAAAGATAAAGGAGCATTCCTCCACCTAATTAAGTCGATAGGATTTTTATGGTGAGGTTCCTCTTCACGACAATGTAGAATATTCGTCGGCCTTCAAAGAATATACCATTTCGACGGTGTGATTGACCGTGGGCCTCTGATTTGTGATTTGCTCTGCCTGAAGTTATTTGACATGATTGTGGAACCACATGACACACATGGAACCACATCACACGCACCTAGGCCTTTATAATATCGCAGAATCACAATCGACGATTCTACAATGTAGCATTTAGTTGTAGTCCCAAAACTTGTGATCTCCGATGAGTGACGTGGCCTGATCTACATGGACAGGAAATGAGTGAAGCCCCAAATCAGAGCCCTCTTTATCGATGATTTCCAATCAAAGGTGTAACCTTGGTGCATGAAATATCAATTCACCAATTGTCGATCACCGACCACCTTCTGCATTTAGGCCTTGGTCCTGTGGCTCTTCCAGTGATCGCAGTCTAGCCCCCGTATCGAAGCCCTTCAATCAGAGGTTATCAAAATGAGGTTTCACTTTGATGCACAATATGCCTCAACCTGTAATCATTGATCTCATAACATGATGCCATCACTGCCACATGTCGCCCTTGATACCTTTGAACTCTTTGTCACTATGGTGCTAGCCCTGAAATCAGAGCCCCCTCTATCCGCAATTTCCAATCGAAGGTGTAACCTTGGTGTATGCCATGTCAATTCATCAATTGTCAATCGTTGATCACCTTCTACGTATGGGCCTTGGTCCCGTGGCTCTTCATGTGACCGCAATCTAGCCCTCGTATCGGAGCCCTTCAATTGGAGGTTATGAATAAGAGGTTTCACTTCGATTTTTCAAATCGCCTCAACCTCCTCTCACTGATCTCCCATACGTGACGCCATCACTGCCACGTATCTGCCACGTGTAGCCTTTTGAATAATTCCATGTGTCACCCTTTTTTGGCATGTTGTGAGCCTTGAAACTATTGAATCCACCTGCCACGTGTCAACCCTTTTGGCACATCATGATGACGTAAGCCTCCCTGCATCACTTATCGCAACCGATTGTTGCCTCCAACGTGTCCCTAAACGCATCCAATCGCATATTGCAACTCACAATATCGACACTTTTAAGATGTGGCCACTTCTCGGAAAGTTCCTGTTGAGAGCGGATGCAATGTTCTATTGAATTCCTTTTCATACCTCTAGACGGTTTAGATATCGGAAGAAATAACAATCTCCAAAGTCGAAAGTCGAAACTTGAAAAAACAAGGCATTTGGAGGAAGGGAAGGATCGCTAGATATCTGAAATAGATAAGCCACTGACACCTCGGACCTCTGGGACATTCCTATTGGTCTATTGGTCAGATGAACCTCTTTATAATAGAGTTATGTCGCACTAATGCAATCGCGGAAATTCTTTTCGAAATTTTCGATACATGTAGCATTGGTCATGTATAATAATAAACAAATATCTAAATTCCAAATCTTTGAATTGTGTTATGGACCTCCAACCACTATTATTCAACCTCTACTATTTTATCATACCAAAGTTAAATGTGAAATCGCATCCGCCCGTTATCGTAGCTTTTGGAATATGACCTCCGATAAGATCCACTCTCTATGCATGTTTCTTGCTCTCACTGTCTATTTTTATTCATTAATTACCGTTGGTTAGCCGACTATGTGAATTTACTGTCGTTTTATTCTCCCTCGTATGAAGATTTAATGTTTTACACCCTTGTATAGAGGCAAATTAATGTGATCAATCGACCTTTTTTCCCACAGATTTCCAAAATATCTATTCTGATGTGAAGGTTTCAATGCCTGAAAACTCCCATATATATTTAATCAACATGCCACATATTTTTAACGATTGCAACTTAAGACCTCTACACGCATCTTGGTCTCGACAATTACTCTATTAATTAATCTAATTAATGGACCGAGCATGTGTGTTTACTTTCACTTTATTCTCGCTTGCATGAAATTGATATGTTTTATGCCCTTGACACTTTATTATTTGTGTTTATTCAAATGAGCCACATTGATATTTTGGAGCGGACTTTCGACTTGCAATATTTCAAAAAGGATCCTTCTCATGTCAAAGTTTCAAAATCCTAAAACTCCCATGTATATCTAATCAATATGTGATATTTTCCTTTGATTAAGGTTTGACACTTATCCACACATCCTAACATCGAGGATTGTTCTATTCAATAATCTAATTAATGGCCCACTAATGTGTATTTATTCTCACTTTACTCTCGCTAGGACGAGCATTTATGTCATTGTCTCTGTCATTGGTAATACTGCGACCTCTAACATGTGTCCTAACCCTGATTTATTGGTCCCTCTGCCTAGCTGGTAAATTGGTGTGTGCTCAATTTAGCCTCTTCACGTCACACTATTTTGTTGATTTTTGGAGTTGCATTTTCTGTTGATGTTGTTGTGCTATTGCTAGTCTCTTACTGTTGCTCTTGTTGTTGCTACTGCATGTCGTGTTGTTGTCTTCAACTGGATAACTACCCCGGAATTTCAATAACAAACAGGTGAGAATCGAGAACCTGCTAACCATATCGTCTTCTACACTCAAATGGTAAATATCAATGTTTTCATATTGCTTGTATAGCTTAGAATACTATGTGCTTTGTCAGGACTTGCAACACACCCACTTGTAGAGTTTTTGAAACACCATATATAGACAACCAACTTTATATGCTTAAACATTTCAATTTTCCTTTCCCCTTTCCTTTAACTATTGGCAAGAATATAAATTGTAAATATTTATTCTTTCATTTGGCTCCAAGTATGCCAATCCTCTGAACAACTGCTCTCACTGCTTTATTTTCACTTCTCTTCCAATGTTGATAGCATTTTATACGGGCTTTCACCTTTCAGGACAACTCCTTTCCTCATCATTATGGAAGTTTCCTTGACAACAAACGCCATCACTTTATTGCTCGCTAGCTCTACAACGATCCAACCATCACTCCAAATTGTTGAACTCAACCTTCTTACTTCCACAAAGACATCGTTCCAAAGCTACCACATTTCTCTCTCCAACGATACCTCTCAGCACAAAACTTTTCTTTCGTTTGCTTACAATGCCCATGTCGCCTCGTTTGCCCTCTAATTGGGCTCGATTATCATTCTCAAAGAACCCAGTTGCACTTTTTTGCAAAACTATGCGTATGTTCACTCTTCACCATATTCTTGAAGTTTTTTTCTTCCTTCCCTCTCTCGCCACTGTCACTCTAACTAATGTCACATTGCTTTTCTCTTTCTTTCCTTCTTTTCAGGAGTCTGCAAAATTATTAAACTGGAATTTCTCGAACGTCATGCAACTTTAATTAGGGCCCCAAACCTTCTTCAAATTTTACAAACGTCGACATACCAACCGATCTCTTCAACATCAGATGCCCCTGCCTCGTTTACTGCTGCTTCAACACAGGATTTTGCGTCATCATCAACTCAGTTGTCCTTCACTCTTCTTGCTGCTATTCCATTCATGGCGCTAAGACCCTATCGTTAACAATGGTTGATCCGGGGTAGGGTGCTTGGAAAAACATTCGTTCACTCCTACAACAATGCTCGAGGGTCTGGAAAGGTCTTTGGATTTGACCTCGTTGATTTTTTCAATGATATAATCCATCTCTCTGCCTTCGGTGATCTGGTAGATTCCTTGCATGACCTTGTCCAAATTGGGAAGCTTTACTTGGTTTCAAATGGCACTATGAAACCAACAAACACAAATTACAACCATCTGGATAGAAAATGGGAAGTCTACCTCTCTACAACTTCCATTATTGAACCTTCCTTAGATGATGTTTCGACAGTTCCTTTCCACCGTTTCTGTTTTAAATCTATAGATGAAATTAGATCTACAAATCTCCCTTCAATTTTTGACATCATTGGCATTGTCAAGTCCACTTCTCCAACTTCCACCATTCGTCGAAGAGATGGAACTGAAACACCTAGGAAAATTGTCAGCTTGGAAGACATGTCTGGCTATAGTATTGACATCACCCTATGGGGGGCGCATTTCCACACCTTGGGCAAGCAACTCATTGAACTCGCCTCTTCTGGTACTTCGACCGTGCTTGCAATCAAAGGGGGTTGCATACCCAAATTTGATGGAAGAACTGTTGGGACTATCTCTACCACCAGCCTTGTGCTAGATCCTGCGATTCCAGAGACTGAACAACTCCAATCATGGTTTCATTAAAGAGACCGCTTGGCCTCTTTGCCATCGTTAAGTGGAAAATTCTCGTGAACTTCCAAGTAGGGCCACCCACAACGTACAATTGTCAACCTCATAAACTCACATCCCGACAAGAAACCAACATGGTTCTCTATTCGTGGAACCATCACCTCTATTGAGATGCAAGATTTCTACTTCCTTGCATGCCCTCTCTCATCTGATGGCATGCAATGCATGAAAAAAATTGTCAACCACTCAAATGGAATGTGGCACTACACAAAATGTGGTGGCACCTTCCGGGAATGTGACTATCGGTATGTGCTAAATTTGAAAGGCATGACCACACATGCATACTGGAAAATGTCATCGCACTTGATAATGTGGAAACTAAACTCATGGGTGTACAAGCAAAAGACTTGTTCATACTCTCCAGTGATCTTGGTGTTATCCACGAGATTCGTGCAAGGGCTTCATTCCACCCTTTCCTGTTCACATTGTGTGTGAAAACAAACATCTTCAATGGTGTGAACCATACTAATCAATTCAGAGGAAGTCACCTATAGCTCTGCATGTTCTGTTCTCCTCCAGCAAATCAAAAAAATGTCTACTACTCCAGTTGTTCGGTGTCTCTGAAAGTCGATTTCTTTTCCCCATGCTACTGTGAAGTGTAAACAATAACTTCTATATGTTTTTATGTTCATTGTCGTTTCGTCCTTTATCAACCCCCTTCTTTTTTTCACTTCATCATTGTACTCCTATTATTTATGTATATACACCTATGATACATGTTGCAGCTTCCACCTTTGCATATTTCTTCATCTTTTACTTTTACACATATTATATATGTTTTTTTTCTTCTTCCTTCTAAACAAAATAGAATATTTACATCCTTTTATATTATTCTTTATGCAACTAAATACAAACACTAGCTTCTTACAAAGGGTTGTCGTTTGGTTGCCTTAAATCTACTTGGTAAATGAATGATAGATAGTTATCGATCACCGCAAAAATACTTCATTGAAATAAGCTTGATTCTAATCTCGTTCTACGCTGCAAAGATAGATTTGACAAAGTTCCAACAACAAAATTTGAATCACACGACATTAATACATAATATCAAAGAAACATAAACTCTAGTATAAAAAGGTCTCTCCGGTCGCTAAACTTCAGCTGCTTTGTCAAAAGACACATATACTTTATAAGCTAGAAGCAACTACTTCAAAAATATACCCACTAATGAATTTTTTACTTGTGGGGGCTATGTACTCTATCTTTGTGCTTAAGACAACTCTTTTTGATCTCTTATATTCACTTGAACTTGTCTCCCCATGTTTGTATCAGGATGGACATGCCAACATCTTCTACAAACCCCTCAAGAAATTCTCGGAAGAGACTCCTTTATGAACATAATAAATACACATCCAACAAACAAAGACCCCTCAAATGTAAAGTTGATTTAAACACCCAAAACATTCTAACTATGCCTCCGTCTAATATTTCTCTTCCCCAACATCCCAAAGCTTCACTTGCAAACCCATCTCCTTCAAAATTCCCCACTTCAACTTCCTCCATTCACTGCCACTTCTTGCCCATATACATCGAACACCCCACCATCGACTCATCCCCCTTCACCCTCCCATCCCTATATTTTGGTTAACCTTGGCCTTAACCATGCACACCACCGATTTCGTAAAAGGATATATGACCTCTCTCCCTTGCATATCTGCTCCATTTGCAAAGAATCATACCCAAATATCAAAACAAAATTCTTACATGGTAACCTTTGTTGCTCCCGGTGTGCAACTATAAAATCCACCCATCGCTTCTCCCTTGCGAACAACATGGACCCTAGTGACCAGCCATTTGTCCTTGCTCATGTCACTTATCAACCTAATCTTTCAAGTCACCCATGCACGAGGTGGACATTACAAATACATTGGTCATACTATTTGTTTCATGCAAGACATCACTGCCATCGCCAACATTTTACCACGCTTGGTTTCCGAATTGGACATCGCCATTGTTACTAGGCATGGTTGTGACTAAAAAACATATGATTTCATTGTTAGCGAGACACGTGTTCTTGCGGACTTAGAGTAAAAACTAGCCCATGATCCTGTTGTGGCCAGCAACACCCCCCCTTGTTCATTTAAGTGTTGTCCAAAATACTAAATGAATGGGGACCCTTAGTTAAATTTTAAAGAAAGAAAGCAAGAGTTTCCTTTCTTCAAAATAAGGTTACCATCGTAAGCTTAGAAAGGTATTTTGAATATTTTTAACCTAAGTCTACGATAAGGGAAATATCTTTAAAACCGCGTTGCAAAAAAGATAGGAAATGCCTCCATTTCTCTATAATATCAGTATGCGCAAGACCTTGTGTTAAGCATAACATCGCATCGCAATGAAGTAATACACATAGGGAAAAAACTTCAAGATTTACCGATCTGCGATAACACTGATCGCAAGATCGCATATCGTAGAAATGAACTGGCAAGATTTGGCAAACATCAAACTTCTGCGACCTGCGATGTTGCGATGGTGCAATCTGCAATGGTGCGATTTGCGATGGTGCGTAAGCAAATCATAAATCACTTTATCACGAATCCTTCGGGCACGCCATTCAAAGAAAAGCCACTTACCATAATTTGACTCAAGATCATGCGCTTTTAATGATAGTAAATTAATTAGTTGTCAGTTATTAAATGAAATGAAGACGCGTGCTTTTGTAAAGAATTACTTCACGTAAGGTGGCATATTTGATATCTGTTGCATTTAAAACTCTCCCATCACCTTTCTTAATCAGTCATTTCCATTTCACTCGTAATCTGCAGGAACAAAGAGCTAAGACGATTCAAAGCCAAACACAGAAGAGATGGGAAAGAAAAATAAAGCTCAAGGCTCTGAGGCGAAGAAAAAGACGAAGGAGATGGCGCCTTTGTATACAGACACAGCCTGTAACAGAGGCGCAGGGATATCGACATGGGAAAGAATGTACAGGTTACTTGAAGAAGAAAATCCTAGAGTAATGAAGGTTGATACTGTCGCGGGCTCACAACGCTCTTCCGAGGCGTCCTTAGAGGAGCTAGCATGTTCATTTCTTCACCGGATAGCAGCAAGGCCCAAAATTCTACCATATACAGATATGATCAAGTGGATACTTGACAATGCAGAGATGAACAACAGACAATTCAAGGTTCAAGGACATGGGCTCATAGGATCATTCCTCGCGCAAGATTTAAAGCTTATGTATCATCTTCCTGAACTGCAGGCGACTTACAATGCACAATTCGTTAAGAAATTTGCGGCAGAGAACCCAAACCTAGCAGAGACCACCAAAGATTGGTCCAAAAAAGAGGATCCGCTCAAAAGGGACAAAAACGGTATGTACAGCACTGGTTCCCTCACCTCTCCGTATTGTTTTTGCTATGGCCATGCTTTGCAGATTATTTGGGATGCCAGATATCAATAAATTTTCGTCTGAATGGCTACCATTAATAGATGCTGCCACAAATGCTGATATTATGGATTGGGCCAAAATCTTTTCTAATAATCTATACACGGCTGTTATCAATTACCGGTATAAAAGATTCTTGTCTCAAAGGATCTATCCCCCTTTTTATCTGTCCGCATATGTTATGGATACGGGATACTTAGCTTGGCATGATGAAGATGAAGGGAAAAGAGCAAATGCACCCAGAATAAACGAGAATCATAAAGAATTGCTCTTTAATAAATGGGA
>APFE030804157.1:0-13256 GCA_000404065.3 Pinus taeda
TGAAATGAAAAGAATGTCTACAAATTGTTTGTAAAAATATGTCAAAGGTTGTAATGAAATTAATTCTTGCAAAATGTCTGAATAAAAATGTCAATGGATGAAATAAACAGAATACCAACAAAGTGTTTGTGGAAATATGCTAATGGCTGAAATAAAAAGAATGTCTACAAAGTGTTTGTAGAAAGATGTTATTGGTTGGTTGAAATAAATGCATGCAAAATGTTTGAAGAAACATGTCAACCATTGAAAAACAATGGATATATTCAAAGTGTTTGAAAAAATATTCAGTTGAAATGAAATGAATTCCTATAAAGTGGTTGTAGGAAGGTGTCAATGCATAAAATAATAGGTATGCCGGCAAATTGTTTTTAAAAAGGTGTCAATAGACATAATAAAATATTGTTGTAAAGTGTTTATAGAAATGTGTCAATGGTTAAATGAATGCTTTCATATAGTTCTTCTCTTGAAAGATTCTACAGATAAAACATAGGTATGCTCATTCCATATTTTGTGGGAATGATATCCAAGATTGTATTGTTATGGATAATGGACATAATGAGTTGTGGTAGTCATAAATATTTATGGCTAATTTTTCTAGGACCTTGAATCCAAGTTTGATTTTGTATATAATATTTCATTTTCAACCATAAGCACTTATGTCTATGTGTTTTTGGATTTTCAGTTAAAATCTAATTTTATATTTAAAAATTCATTTTCAGGCATAGTTAATTATGGATGAGATATGAACTGATAATATCACGATTTAAATTATATGTTTGTATTTTACAATTGTGGTATTTACAATCATATTGGGATTTTCATTTTTCATTGCTTCAAATTTGAGGTTTATTTTAGTCTAGATATTATACTAAAAAGTATACACTTATAGGGGTGGCAAGGGTGGTAGGGTTTATTCTCAACCTTGATGGGAAAATTTTAATTTAGTATAGTTGGTGGTTAGGAAATTGCACAAATAATGCAACAAAGGCATATGGACTACTGCAAGGGCTCCTTCTGGTCAAAGAAGAAAACATCAAAGAATTGGTGGTGTTGGGAGATTCACAGTTGGTTATCCATCACCTTATTCATGGACGTTTCCCTAAAGATTGCAAGTTGTGCAGCACCACTGATCGAATCGGGAATCTGAAACTAGCCTTCTCTGCTATTAGCTGATTTCATGTGTTGAGAACGAACAATTCTACTACATTTGATCTCACCAATAAATGCGTAAACTTGGATGCATGAGTCTTAATGAGAAATGGTATTCCTTCCCTTACAACTATTCCTTAATAATGGGTCTTCCATGTAATGTAAATTTTGTCTATATCTACATGTCTTTTGGAGAATCTATATCTCTAAAGACCCTCTGTCCTTTAGGATAATAAAATGACTAATCAATATTGAGAATAAATAACATCATGAGGTTACAAGTGTAGTTGGCCTTGAAGGATTTTTATTGTAATCACCTGTTATGCGAACCATGATCTAGGTGTGGAGTTTGATTTAATACAGTATTCTTGTCATGATTTAAAAAAATGTATAAGTTTACGAGTGATGTTTAGTATTGGGTGTTTTTACTTTATGATTAGTTCAACATTAATGACTGGAATAATTATTGTGCACAAATGAGGACGAATATCTTACTAATCAATTGAGTATAGAACAATTATATTTAATCTCTTATTGGATTGTAGTGTAGAATTAATTTTACGATACAATGAATTACAAATTTATGACAAGTAAATGGAAAGCTTCTAAATTTTAAGTGACTATTCCATGGTAAATAAATAAATATAGGAATTTTCAATTTTTTTTTTTGGTTCTAAATTAAAGCATGATAAAGTGGTATCATAATTGATCATTAAGCTAGTGAAAATAAAAATGATCATAATTGATCATTGATCTAGTGAAAATAAAAATTTAGTACCCCATATCCTTAATTAGGTATAGATGGACTAGGTATGTTACATGTTGTAGTCTAGTAGTGAGTTTTTTTTAATAGACACATGGTGGTTCGATATTGTCATCTTATGAATTTAAAAATTTGTGTTTCTCACTCATAAGCCATATTTTAATGAATATAAACCAACCAACATTTGGTTCATCCAATTAATGACATACAAATCTATCAATCCCAAACATATAGGTGTTTTGATTACCTAGATACGTGATTCCAATGTCGTCATTATTTTTCTATAGCAATTTCAATGAATAGGTAACTAATATAGATACATATTTACCATGAACTTGGTTGTTATGTATCAAATTCTTAATATATCATAAGAAACAAGAGTACACATAATGTATATAAAATGTGAACTTGCAACACAGCTCCAAAAATCTATAAGAGACGAGTTGCACAATAATTCTTTAGAGAAATTCCTCCAAACACTCTCATGCATTCACATATCTAAAACACATGATAATATATTCATTCTATATATATCTATCATCACTCATTGCAAATATAGGCCATTAATATTTAAGCACATATATACCACTCAAAGTCATATTTTTAATAGACTATCGAAATATTAAAACAAACATAATCCAGATATTAATTTATTATAGTTTATATTATTATTATGTATTATTTTAATAATAAATAATATTAAAATATGTAAAATTATATAATAATTAAAAAATTCTTAATAGTAAAACTTACATATCAATTAAATGTTAATTAATAGCTAAGAACATAATTTGGAAAAAAATAGTATTTAATAAAATATTTAAATAAAGTAATGAATAATATTTAACTAAAATACTTCATATTAAATAAAATAATTTTTTGTATGTTTGGTTAGGACGAATTTTTTCATGTCCATTCCTCTCACCCTAATCAGGCGAGCACCGATTCTGAGAATCCAAGACTTCCAAGTTAATTAGATTCATTTCCATAGACTATTGCTAATAGGCTCCAAACAAACTATATAAAATAAAATATTAAATAATTAATTAAAAAACTAAAAAAATTAAAGATTAACAAAAAAAATCTTTCTTAAACTAAAATGTAAACCTAGGAAAGCATAAAACCTTGTATATATTAAGTTTATCAACTAATTTCACAACCTTCTTCCATACAAAATTAAAATACAACCAAATAAATAACCTCGCAACCAGAAAACTTTATAAATTAAATTGAAATTATTAGTCACTAGGTTTGACAATTTCATTCACTTATAAAACTTTGAGAGAAACGAAGACATAAATTTAGATAATGGAATTTGCATGGGTTGAACAAAGATTGCATGTAGAGGTTGTGATTAGTAGATTGAATGTGATGTGCTTTCAGTTTATCATTTCATATAGAATATGATATTTTATCTATCACACTTTTAGATGGGACAAATAGGATATAGTTGATATTAATTAACATAAAACTTTAAAGTAAATTTTTATACAGAGACGTGTAACAAAATTTTTTAAAGTAAGTAAAATGATTTTGGTAAAAATTATTGTGTTACTTATAAATTACTTATTTAACCTAATATATAAGCGATAAATGTTGTTCATATGAATAGGTAACTATTTGAGAATTACAACAAATTTATCGGATCACGCATTAACTCTAGATCTAGATGTTATCGAATGAACGAATAAATTATTTTGGGTTTTCATGTGAAGTTCATAAACCTAAAAAACAATAGTTCTAAGATGAATATATAGTTGGAAACCAAAAAATGCATTTTTTTATTCTTATATATTTTCTCTATATTTTTAGAGGGATTAATTTGTATTATGAATCTACGCTTGGTAGTATATCAAAATATTTAGTTTAAATGGTGGGTGTTTTTATTTTTCAATGTAATGTATTAGTTTGAAATTTTGGGGAAAAATATGAGAATTAAGATAATTATGAAAGTGACAAAAAAGTTGTCGCAAGAAAAAAAAAAAGTGGAGAAAAAGGGTGGTGGTGGTGGTGGAGATAAGAAAGATGGTATTCACAAAAAAAGGGAGGTGGATAATGGTGGGATAAGAAAGATGGCATTGACAAAAAAGGAGGTGGATGATGGTGGGACAAGAAAGATGGTACAAACAAAAAAAGAAAGAAAGGAGGTGGATGGTGGTGGGGATAAGAAATATAGTAGAGAAAAAAAAGGGAAGAGGGAATGATGATAAGAAGAGGTCGATGTTGGTGGGTATAAGAAATATGGTGGAGAAAAAAAGGGAAAAGGGAATGATGATAAGAAGATGAATGAAGAATTCTTCACACTAATTTTTAGATTTAATAAGTACTAGAATATGAAAACCCTAAAGCTTTCAAGTGGGATTTGTCTTTGGAGAATTTCAACTTAATAACAAATAAATAAATATAAATTAGTTTTTTTTTTTTTTTGTTTTTTTTTTTTTTTTTTTTTTTAATAATTAAAAAATAATTATATTAAAATAATTCAAAAATTAATTTAAATTAAAACTTAAAAACTGAAAATTGGTGTCTAAGAGTGCGACTTTTTTGGACTTCAGGCTGCCGACCGGAAAAAATTGAGGTGAATATTGATTTTGGTTATTTAAACCTAGTTTTTGACTGTTTATAACATGGTAAACGCCTTGAAAAAATCCCTAAGCACTTCGATGTGCAGGCGGGTCTTACCCATCAAGCTTTGTGATTTCAGTAAATCCCTGCTAGATTTTAGGAGAAATTAGATCCACTAGAAAGAACTTCGAAAGCCACACTAAGACAGCTCGGAACAAATAAGAAAAAAGAAAATATGTTTATAAATATAATTTTACGATTAATTTTATTTAAAAGTTAAGTTTAATCTTTTTAATTCAAATTCAAACGAGTGTTCATATGCAACATTGTCGATTAATACCTACCTATTATGTAAAAAGTAGAGAACCCTTATGGGGTGAATGTAATTATATAAGTTAGTTATATTAAATACATGATTTAAGCACCATAACATTGGCAGAATCAAATTACTAATAATCTATTGGAACATGGTTGTCTATTAGTACCTACCTATTATGTAAAAAGTAGAAAACCCTTATGGGGTGAATGTAATCATATAAGTTAGTTATATTAAATGCATGATTTAAGCACCACAACATTGGCCGAGGGGAATCAAATTACTAATAATCTATTGGTACATGATAACACAGTTCTATGAAAAAAAAGTCAACAATAATTAAATAATTAAACTATCAAAAAAATATTTCGATTAATAAAATATATCAATGGAAAAAATGTGAAAAAAACATTGTTATTAGAAAGATTACAACAATTAATAGAAAGTAAGCAAGGATGATTATATGTTAGTAAATATTTATGGTTGAAAATAAGTATAATAATGAATGGAAAGAAAATATTAATTAAGGAAAAATCCACATATTTAATTGTTTTTTGGGTAATTAATTTATTAGGATACTTGGCAATTAGATTGTTATTAGAAAAAAACATTGTTATTAGAAAAATTATAACAATTAATAGAAAGTATGCAAGGAAATATTAGAAGTTAATAAATATTTATGGTTAAAAATAAGTATGATAATGAATGTAAATAAAATATTAATTATGGAAAAAATCATATATTTAAATTATTTTGGATAAATAATATAATGGCAACTTTGCAATTGAGGTTTTTTGTAATTTATTTATTTAACAAATTTTAATCCTAATAAATTTATTTTAAACATTCACCAATAAAAAATTAGAAATTCAAAAATTAATTTTCGATTTCTAAAAAATAATATTTAATTTGACCAAAACTCTGATAAACTTTGAAAATAGTTTTTAAAAATTTACAAATGAATTAATTGATTACAATAGACATAAAATTTCCCCAAAATTAAAAGTGATCAAATTATTTGTTAATAATTTCAAAACAATGTAATTTACAAATTAATCAACTGATTATAATATACATAAAAATTCCCTAAAATTAAAATTGATCAAATCATTTGTTAATCGTTTTTAAACAATGTCTACACGGTCTTGGATAGACAGCGATTGGGTCTTCCCTTGATGTGAATTCACAAATTCAATTCCCCTCCCTGATCGGGGAGATATATTGGACATGATGAAGATGTAGTAGCATATAAAAAAAAAAATCAAAACAGTAAAAAATTAAAATCAACATCCAATCAATAAATCTCAAGAATCTCCTTGAATTCAAAGAATTTATAAGCTTACTTTCATTATATAAAATATTGAAAATTATATGATGTTGTAGATGCTGCAAAACGAGCATATGTTAGAACTGGTGGCGTTGTTGTGTAGAGTTTATGAAGTGATTGTTACATCACTGTAACTGACAAGATGAAACATAATAAATATACAAAATTGTAGGTCTATGAATCTGCATAAAAGGACAAACTGACAAAATATGGAGTTCTATCAATGATCTATGTAGAGTTAGGTAGTTGTTTCCCCTGGACATGATGATCTATGAAAGGCTTGTGGAAATATTGATAGAAGTCATGTCCATTTTGTTCTTGAATCACCCAATAACGAAAGGTTGTTGCGCTGCATCCTTGGAAAGGTTATTGGAAATCTGGTTCCTCGCCCTATAGATATGATGCCAAGAATTTATAAATTATTTCAGGTAACATCAATATTTTTTTATAAATACAATTTTAAAATAAGATTAAAACATAAGAGTAAGGGTTTGAAAGGTTGATTCTGTTAGTCCCACCATTTCCCCATTTTTTTTTAGTTTTTGTTAAGATATGAAGGTTCAGTTTAGTTTTTTAAAATATTTTTAAAATTTTATTCTAAGAAAGTAATAGGTTATTATAATACTAATCCCTTAACTAAATATTACTTATTCAAAAAACTATAAAATATTTATATGATATTGATGTCCAGGTAACTAGCAACCATATTTAATTAATTAAATGTGGTTTGTCATAATAGTCAAAAGCCTTCATTTATGATTTTACTACACAAGTCATTATATATAATAAAATAATAATAAAAATTATTACAAAAATTAATTTTTATCTAATTTATAATCATTTAAATCATTAATGTTTATTGCTAAATAATTATTACTGAGCACAGATTTGAACCTGAGGCTTTTGCGTTCAGGCTGAGACTTCAGTTTCACACACCGTTGTAATTAAGCTACCCAAGGCAAACTAAATTAATTACTGAACTATAAGGATTATTGTTATTAATTTAAAGTTTTTTAGTAATAGTTATATAATAATAAATAATTAAAAAAAAATTGAAATATTAATAATTTAATTAACTAATAATGATGATGATAAAACCCGAATGCGGGTGTCAATAGCGGCATTTAACTGATAAGATGGACCGTCGGTGGGTTGAGTAGCCATCTGGCTCACTGCTTCGTCCTGAGAGCCCATCACAGATGGATTAAAAACACCTTTGCAGGCAACATTTATTGACTTCGAAAGCTGTGACGAGCTCACCCCCTTCAATACCATGGCCCCTGCAAACCATTTTGTTATTTCTCCCCTTCTCCATGGCGTTTGTTCTCCACAAGCGGCTGAACCGTGTAGCAGAACTGCTACAGGCAGTCACTTCCTGATTCTCCCTTGCCAGGATTTTGGTAATGGTTTCCATTATACGCACTCCCGTCATTGTCTCCTCAATTGTGGTTCGCCCACCCCTACTCACGCTCTTCGTCGCCTTTCTTCCAACTCCTTCACTGTCAATCTTGCTCACATCTATGCCATGGCCTGCCTCAGGCACCGCATGTGTAGTAGGCATGGAGGTTCGCGTGGAAGTTTTCACCGCCTGCAAGTTTCTACCAACTCCACCTCTGATTCCCCAGACTCTACTACTAAATTGCCCAACCCGCTCATTAACCCCACTCACAGATACTCGAATACCAGAAGCAGTAGAGGTTGGAGGGACAATGTTGTCCACACTGAGGATTTCCTACTCCCTCCTCCTTCTACCCCTCACAACACTCAATTTCGCTTCCGTAGTTCCTTAAACATGCCTACAATCATAACCACCATCACAATTTCCTTCGAGGAAGAGTCTACGACGCAAGCTCCTCTGTCCAGTAGTAGGAACAAGCAGAACATGGCAGAACCTAGTAGTCATGGGATTAGCAACAGGCAGCAAGGTGAAAACAACAAGGCTCTGCATGGCAAAGCGAAAGCTGAGGACACTAGCAGGCGACAAATGGATGCAGAAGACAATGTGGATGCTACACCTGCTCAAGGTCGAGACGTGTCTGAAGAGGATGACGATTGGTATCAGGTTGCCTGACGGATTGAGGAAGAGCCAGCTCCGGAGGAACCACCAGCCTAACACGTGGCCTCATGAAAAGGTCTCTGGCTCCCAGGTGGATTCGTCTCACTGTTTTGTGGTTTTTTGGTTTCATGCAAAGGTGTCCGGCTTCCAGGTGGATATGTTTCTATGTGTCGTGGTTTTGTGGTCTGGCTGTGCTCTATCTCTACGCCAAATGTTTTGATTTTTCTGGTTAACTCTCTGCCAGGTGGAATGTCATTCTGTTTCTTGGTTATGTCCCTGTCTTTCTGGTTCAAGCTTTGCATTCCTCTTTGTTCATTTTGGAAAACCAAGGTCTACTTTGAAACAATTGTTTTGGTTCAATGGCTGGTTTCCCCCATAATAAGGGCAGTCTTTAAAGCTTCTTAGACTGGTTTCCCCTCTGTTGGGGCAGTCCATTACAAACAGCTTCATTTTGTGATGATGACTGATGCTTAAGATCTCTGAAATAAGGTATCTCTGTAACTTTTTTGTATAATATTAATAGATCAATATTACTTAAAAAAAAATGATGATGATAAATAATTTAATTAAATAATGATGATGATGATGATTAACTTCTGCTAAGAAAATGCGGTCTACCTTGAAAAGAAATCTATTAGCAAAAAGATTGGAAGTGTGGTAGAGGTTAGGGAATCAAATATTTATTAATTAATAATTTAATTATATATTAATAATAAATAATGAATTTTAAATAATTTATTTATTTATATTAAAAAACAAACAAACTGGGGTAGCTCAAGTGGCATTAGTTGTGGAAATGAAGTCAAGTCTCACTTAACTAGAAGTCTTGGTTCAAATCTTGTGCTACCCTCTCCCACATAGGGTGAATAATGGACATGTAAAAACACAAAAATAGGAGTCCTACTGAGATTACAAAAAAAAACAAACAAACATGATAATTATTTAATTCGTTTTTTTTACAATAAAAAATTGGTCAATAATTTGAAAAGCCCTTGGTAATAATATGATAAAAGTAAGCCATTATGAATATCATAAACCCACAGAATTTATGTTATAAACCCTAGGAATATGAATCTTTACATTAATAAACCCAAGGGATTGATATTATAAACCTAAGGAATAATATTAAACTCAAATAATTAATATTATAAACTCAAGGTACATAAACCCTAAGATAAATATTATAAACCACATCCACATTTATTAATGTGGTTGATATATGTAGATAGACATATATGTCTTATATAAACCTATATATATAGAGAGAGACAACACATGTACAACCACATTAGTAAATGGCAAAATATTTTTGACTTTTTTAATTAATCAATTAAATTAAAATGGAATAATTATTTTGGAGTTAAATCTCAATATTGTAGAATATTTAGTGGAGATTAAATTTTTACCGCACCCTTAATAATTATCCATAATTAAATTAAAATTTTAAATTTTTTATTTCAAAATAAACCTACCTCAATTATTAAAAGAAAAAATTGGTGGATTTTTGAAGCTGCAATTCGAGACAAGAGGTCAATGAACTTCCACCGAGTTAAAAGCCTTGCATATAGTGTGGGCCTAATTGTTAAGAGCATGTGTTTCCTGCTAAGAGGTCACGAGTTCAAAACTAGAAAGGGTAGAATATGTATCCCTTCTTAGACCTAACAATACCTTGCATATAGTGTGGGCCTAATTGTTAAGAGCATGCATTTCCTCGTAACAGGTCACAAGTTCAAAAGTAGACCTAACAATGCCTTGCATATAGTGTGGGCCTAATTGTTAAGAGCATGTATTTCCTCCTAAGAGGTCACATGTTCAAAACTAGAAGGGGTAGAGTATGTATCCCTTCTTAGACCTAACTATCAGCTTTACATATAATGTGGGCTTAATTGTTAAGAGCATGTGTTTCCTCCTAAAAAGTCACAGGTTCAAAACTAAAAAGGGTAGAGTATGTATCCCTTGTCCCACAAACAAAATGTTCTCATACACAATTTTAGTGAATAATAATAATTAAGACCATAAACCGATTACAAATTTGATGAGATTTCTTGACGAATATATCGATCTTGAGTATGTCGTGGGGCAGGGCAGGTTGTAGAATCGAGAAACCGTTTAGAGGCTACAGCTGCGAAGTCATGAGGGTCACCCTGGTTTTAGGGTTTTCCAAAGCTGCGAAGTCATGAGGGTCACCATGGTTTTAGGGTTTTCCAAAGCGAAGGCCTTGAACATGTCACCCATTTGTCAGCCATGCACAGCAAATGTTCACGCCATTTTGATGATCATCAATTTGACAAATAAACGTATTCTAAAATCCAACCACGGCGGACCACTCAATAAATGGAGCTTAATAATCAATTCCAATGATACCTCTAACGTGTAATCTTGGAGATCAAGCATTTCGACCCTGGCAGTATACGGCACATACAGTGAATTTTTCTTGCGCAATATGATCAGCGACACCTGCTTGGGACGTCCATTCCCATTTCTGATAAACATGCAAAAATATCGGTTCGTGGTGTGACTGCCGACTGAAACGTGACAATCGATGTGACTAAAATGGCAAACATGGACGACGCCAATTTCTCCGGGTCGGTTCACAGTCACAATATGTCGGCGCGGATGATTGAGGGTGCAAGTTGAGCTATTTGCTGTACAATCCTTGTCCATTGATAAGAATCTTAAGTTTTTTAAACGGTTAAAAAATTGAATTTTTATATAATAATATTTATGGTTAAAAATTTGTTACATTTTGTTTTTTTAAATGTGTATATGTCTAATTTTATATCTATATCACGTAGTCTAACAAGGTAGAGGAGTTGCTTAGAAAGTTATGGAAATTTGGGTCATATTTAGAGAAAATCCAGCAAAGATTTTTGTAAATCCAAGTTATAGTTGTTAAACATCAAAATTTTAGGTGTCTTAGAAGTGATGAATCAATTTCCACCATCAAAAACACGATTCAAACACTGCCTCTACAAGATTTTTTGAAATTTTTTGCCCATATTTTGGCCGTGTGGACAATTCCTCCGCCTCGTTAGATGACTCCTATATTTGTTATTAATAATACTAATAATAATTTTAAATAAAATTATAATTTAGTTAATTTGTTATGTTATGAAGTAAATGTTTTTATGCTTATTATGGATTGATGTCTATCAACATTTACCATTCATTTAATTTATATGGTTAATGTAGTTTTAGTGGTAATCTTAAATCAAGGGTTAAGATTTATCTCAAAATTGGTTATGCTTTTTTTACCCTCTTAATTAATTAAGTGACTAGTTCAATTTCCCACCCTATTTGGATGTTATTCTTGAACATGACCATGGTTAATAATCTATGGTATTGTAAGAAAGCATAGATTAAGAATCTTCATGGTTAAAAATCTTGTTACATGTTTTTTAAATGTACATATCTTTAACTCACATCATCCTCATCATCATCAATTTATTTAGCTTCAAGAGTTAACTCAGTTGGTCAAGTTCTGACTAAATATATTTTGCCAATAAGAAATCACGTGATCAAGAGAAGATTATAATCTAGTTTTTTTAATGATTTTTTAATATTTTGGCAATGTGAGATGTGTAATAAATAACTATTTTAATATGTATCATGGATTGGCATTTATAAATATATATGGATTTAAGTTGATTTATTCTTTTTAATTTTTCATTTGTAATTTTAGAAGAAAAAAAACACATGTTTTTAATTATTAAGTTAACTTGGATTATAAGAAGATAAATCTATCTTAATTCTATATAAAATATTTAAAAAATCCAAAATCCAATTATTATAATAAAACTATTTTTTAATTTTTTTCTCTTTGAACTTAACTTCTAATTTATATAACTGATAATAAAATTAAGAACAAAACAACTTCTAATCCAATTTACTCACAAAACTCATTTTCCCTTTGTCCTTCCGTGATTCAAAAACTAAACCCTTCAGGAAAATTCTTTTATCCTCTTTTGTATGAGGTATATGAAAGAACAATGACCTCTCGATAAGTGTCCAAAAATGCAATTACAATACTACTATGGACGTGATGCTTTACAATTAAATAATGTAAGTGTTAACATCTTGGGTGGGCACGTCCACTTCTAAGAAATTGCTACCATCTTTGTCTTTAGTCACGTCCTTTTCTTTTCATAGTGATGTCATAGTTTTATAATTAGTTAAGCTACAGATCTTTCACTTAGAAGCGGAGTACGGACATCTAGGCAGCCACTTGCATTTCTCGTATTTGGAGCAGTTTAGAGGTTGAATTTTGCCTTTCAATGTAATTAGAATTATTTTGAGAAGTGTTTACTGTGGGAAAATTGTTTGGAAATGGATACAGCACTATCAAAAATTTCTGAGACATTTAAAACTTTGAAGTTTAACAGTTGTAATCTAGATTTACAAAAATCTCGGATTTTATGAAAATCTTGCAGGAATTTCCATGATTTTAAGGGCAAATAGATATTTTTTATTTTCAAAATTTGAGTCCATCACCTTCTTATGATATCTCAGTTTTCTTTTTCTCTCTAAATCTTTATCACCCCACAATTTCTCCTTAGATTTGTGTTATTAATCGTTTATCTTATATATTTGTATGTGTGTGTCAACTCTAGGTATGGAAGGAATTTCGCATGGAGTTGTCTTTAGTCGATTTTTTGGACTTTCCCATGCCAGAATCCAGTGGCAAAAATTGAGGTGAAATCTTGATTGTGTTATTTAAACTGATTTTTTTTACTGTATATATGGATTGAGCACCCTCAAAAACCCCTAGAGCTCTTAGATTGTGCAGGGGTTACCCATCAAACTTGTGATTTCAATAAATTCCTACAGGATTTTAGAGAAATTAGAGTGGAAAAGCTTCCAAAAATTCGTACTAAAGATAACTAGATTTCGCATCTCCTCCATATTATTATTATTATCCAATTTTAAGCTCACGACCAATCCAAAAACCACATTGGTGTATGAGACCCCCTTGTTTGTAGGACAAGGGACCCATATTATTATCCAATTTTTAAGCTCACGACCAATCCAAAAACCACATTGGTGTATGAGACCCCCTTGTTTGTAGGACAAGGGACCCATA
>APFE030804158.1:0-20390 GCA_000404065.3 Pinus taeda
TAACTAACTTCCTTAGGTAACCTTGCATTAATTCCATGATTATTTTAACTCATTTAGCTAATCACATTCCTTATAGTATAAAAATCACATCATGCAGGGAATTAACATCATAAAAATGACACAACAAGCAATCACATCATTAGACACTAATATAACAACTCGGAAACCTCGCAGGGTGAAAACCAACAAACATTTAATTTTCTTATTAAATGCTCATGAGGTTGTTCACCCCTCACTCCATGGTTGTAAGGGAGTCCATCCCTTGACCATTGCCATACAATATTACACATAATATCATATAAAATGCAACATAACTAGCTATAAGCTATTAGCATCATCATGACATCATTTAGCCATAAATCCTTGAACATTATGTCTTTCAGGCCAAGTTCTCCCCATCAGTGGATTATCCTATGGCTAACATTCCTTCAATTTGCATAGACTACTAACTTGTTTCCTTCCATAATGGTAAACATAATATATCATTGCATAGGTCATAGTCTTTTATTGCAACTTCTACTATTAGCAACCTTTTATATCATGATTAGATCGAGTATTAATCAAGCCAATAATAAATGTATACTAGTGATGTTTCATCATTTATTCTTGTGCATTCACAAAATGTAAACTAAAAAAAGTGGCATGCTTCCTTTATCAATCAATACACATGCATTAATAATAAGCATATAACTATTATAACATGTCTATAAATAGATACCACGTTGACTAATACTCCCCATGTACAAGCACACCTTCCTTTCCAAGCAAAAAACTACTAAAACTGCCCTTACTCTTCTAAAGGAACCTAGCACACTAGCCATGATTTTTCCTGTAACTACATAAACATTTCACAATTGCATGCAAACACGTAATCTTTTTTGAAAATAAAACTAACATAATCCTACATGAAAATGCATAATATTTCCAAAATAAAGTTACCATAATCTTGCATGCAACTGTATAATTTTGCGAAGGGAAAACTAGCATAAAAAGTATTATTATTGTTCATGCAACTACCTATTCTTTCCAAAAGCATCTTTTCCAAGGAGAGTTATCTGAAATAACTATTGTACATGAAAATAGATGCTCTATTCCAAGTAAAGCTAACATCATAGTTATTATTTATTAACTGCATATAAATGTACTTAGCGAAATAAAATATAACATATTTATTGCATGCAATCACATATTTATTTTGAAAAATTCTAACAGGATAGTTATATTCTCTTTTGCATGAAAATATATATTTTTCTTTCCAATAAATCTACAATAATAACTTTTTCCTTTCACTCAAGATCAATATAAATAACTCAACATGAAAAAACACATTTTTTTTAGGAACACTAACACATTATCTATTTGTATATGTACATAAACAACTATTCCTTTCAAGAGAACTATAATTGCGGCTATCTTTTGTGCACCTATATAGATATTATTTTCCAAAAGGAATCATAAAAGTTGTTATTTCCATGTATAGAAAAACACATTTATTTTTCAAGAAATCTACTCTAAATAGTTGTTCTATCCATGCATAAAAAGCATACAAATTTCCTACAATATTTTCAAGACAATAGCATGGGCCACTTAGATTCATGTTTCATTTTCAAGAAATTAATCTACTTAACTTTTCTCTGTTCATAACCCACAAAATTCTTTCAATAAGCCATGCAATCCACTCAAGAATTACCCTCATTGATTTATCTTCATTTTTCAAGAGCTCCTGTAAATCTTTTCATGATCATTCTCTAAGTTATCTTCATTTTTCAATAACTCATGAAAATCTTTTCAAAAATTAGTCTCATAAGATTATCTTCATTTTTCAATAATTCATGCAGTATTCTCAAGAAGTGGAACTTCTAGATTCATTGAAGCTTCTTTTGCATGCAAAAATATAGTAATATTTACATGGTAGTTATTTTTCTTACATGAAAAATTTTACATTTTTTTATAAAAGCAATCTAGAATAATATATATTAATCTCGTGCATATGCAATTTCTTTTCTAAGATAAATCTAATATAATAAATATTATTCTCACAGAGTGGAACCTCTAGATTGATGGAAGCTTCTTTTGCATGCAAAAATATAGTAATATTTACATGGTAGTTATTTTTCTTACATGAAAACATATACTTTTTTCCACAAGAGTTATTTTGTTAGATGCAAACTTTTACTTTTTTTTATAAAAGAAATCTAGCATAATATATATTAATCTTGTGCATATGCAATTTCTTTTCTAAGATAAATCTAATATAATATATATTATTCTCACACATGCAAATTATTTTAAGAAATTGATGGATAGATGACTTATATTTTAATGTCGGGAGTCTATTAGCCCAATAAGAATACTAACAAAATATTCTATGTCGAATCAATAATTTTTGCCACACTATTATAGTTAACAACGACCAGGTAATAGATGAAGAAATATTGCATTGAGTTTCCCACAGGACTAAATTTCATTCAACATTTGTTTTACATATAATTACTCAAGAACACTCATTCCTCTCTCTTGGATTGGTTCTAAATGGATTTGACCATTAGTTCACATTTACTATAGGCTTAGAATAAGTAGAATTAAGAAAACAAAATAGATTTTCTAAATCCTAAAAGAATTCCATAAATCACCTAAAAATCACTCCAATATTGTTGTTTCCTAAATCCTAAAATAAATCCATAAAACATATTTTTCTAAATTCTCAATAAATCATCCATAAATATCTCATGTTTTTTAAAGATATTTGCTTTCGCTTTAAGTACAAAATATCACTTATCCATAGCTTTTCTAAATCTATGACTCATTAGTTCTAAAACTCAAAAAATATATGAACTTAGAAAATACAATTTTTTTTACATAGAAGAATATAAATTCTTCTCAAAAATCAAGTTCCCATTTAAAAATTTTTATCCTATATTTCATTTTATTTATTTATTTTTACAAAGAATATTTAATGGCTTGGAAGCTCTAATGCTTTTCATCAATAGTCCTTTGTGAAACCTTTTTCTAGAATCAAATTCTTCTCTTCGCCCTTACATTCTCATAGTCATTTTAGTTTCATGAATAATAAAATTACTTTTACAATGAATTATTCAAGAAACTATTTCTTGACTTGCATCCACATATTTCATTATATATATTAAAGCAAATTATTAATATTTTTTAATATGTAATGCATGAATTTCACAATTATTGTTGAAAAGTGTGCAACAAAAAATGCTAAATTCTGAAAGTGCTCAAAATAGAACTGATAAAAATAGCATTTCTAAAAATAGTAGTAAGGCCAATGAGCATTTTGGCCATCTCGGGTGAGAGGTGAAACTACTAAAAATAGAATCTTATAAAAATAACATTTTTGGGTCCGTTCCTATTTTTAGCAAACCATGGTCTAACTATAGGAAGTAAAAACAAATTTGGTCTTACCAGCAGTTTAAAATATTAATTAATTAATCTCCATGAGTTAATTAGTTATGGAAAGGCAACTGAAGCCTTTGTGAGAACATGCAATTATTTCTCTACTGATTGGGGAATGTGTCCTTGATTTGCTCCACTGATTGAGGAATTAAGGATGAGTTCTATACTGAGAGGATTAGTTGACTTAGTTTAACATAGTCAAGTTCAGTTAGATTAATTTAACAAGTTGTTAAATTAATTAGATACAGTTTGTTGATGCTTGCATGCATGTGACAACTGTTATTTTCAAATAATTGACTATTCCCTCATGGATAACTGATGCATGGCAGTTCAGTCAGAGACCCAACCAAGATCAGAGAAGGGACAAGGTACTATCAGTTGGATGAATATTTTTCCTATAAAGGAAGCTCATCAATGATGAGGATTTATCTCCTTCAGGGTTGTGTAGTTATTGCAGAGGTCAGTGTAGTGTGTGAGGTGAGAACCACACAGGTTGCAGCTAGAGGACCTAGGAAAACTGTGCATAAAAATAGGAGGATTGGAGGGTAGAGGAGAAGGTTTGTGAGAAGCCTTTGACTGTCTATGAGTAGTAGAGGGATTGTGCTGACAACTGGATAGCTTCCGAGCTAAGGCTTTGTGTAATCCAGACTATATTTCCACTTGTATGATACTACAGAGATGGGGATTTAAGTAGGTGCATTCCCTAGGTAAATTCTTTTGTGTTATGTGTGATTGATTCCTTAGTATCAGTTATACGTGTTCTTATTGATGTTGCTCATGTTCGATTAAGATTCTGATCAATTGTTGTAGAAGTAGATCAAGTGTTTTTCTTTAATACATTGCATTATGAAGTGATCTACAAGTGGAAATTTCTAGATGGTATGAGAGCTAGCTGATTTGTAGAAAATGTTCTACATGGTATCAGAGCACAGGTGATCAAGGAGAGAATAGTGTACTGAGAGGAGATTTCAAAGTTTTGAGTTTTGGGCCGAGAGCTTATAGAGACAATCTGAAAATTTATGTGAAAAATTTCTAGAAATAAATAGCACATTTGGATTCCTTGTGGAAAAATACCAAAGAAAAAGGATCGGCTGAATTGGAGTTCGGATGAGGGAGATATCATTGATTTAAAATCAGCTCTTTTTTCTAGAAAAATTCGTAACATCGGGAAATATGAAAGAGATTAGTGTGGTAGGCAAGAACATATATGCACTTGAGGTACAAGATGCATGCAAATCCATGAGGAACAAGGCAAAGGTTAGATACTTGGTGGTTGAGAGGGAGAGTAAATTACCTCTCAATATACAGTGCCAGAAGAAGTCTCAGGCGATTGTGGAGGAGCCACGATTAGTGCAGTAGCTTCATGAGGTTGTGGAGAGCCACAACAAGGGAAGATGAGTGGAGATCGAGTAGAGGCATCTACTCATGTAGAAACCTCCAATAGGGTGAAACTTCAAGCTAGGTTGGCAAAGGGATCATATGCAACCATACCTCTAGGTAGGAGGTGGGGCGATGTAGAGTGATAGTCTAAAGGAGGATGGGCAGGATCCTTGAGGTACCCAACCTCTTGGATGAGACCTTTCTATGGGAGTCCTGATGTGGAGTAGGAGGAACTCGCTGATTGGGTAGAGATAGATGCAGATGGAGTGACAAAGAGAGCTACAGTGTAGGGAATCCGAGGACAGCGCAGAGCATGCACGCTGCAGCAATGCGAGAGGCACAAGTGTGTTGCACAGTGCAAGGTAGCACAGAGAAGGGTGCAATGGTGCGAGATGTATGTAGATGTTGTAGTAGCACGAAGGTTAGAGAGGGAGCACTTGTCAGCAGTAGGTAGAGCTTCGGCATCAAAGTGTGTTTCTAGCCCAACAGAGAGGTTAGTTAGGGCATTTTTTGTTCTGAGTGTTGCTAGAGCAACCGCACTTGGTAGATGTGTTGCATGCAAAATATTCCAGAGTTACAGAATCGGGTTCGAGAGGAAGCCTTTGTTGTTGAGAGGGAGTGTTGGAAAGTGTGCAACAATAAATGCTAAATTTCGAAATTCCTAAAAATAGAACTGCTAAAAATAACATTTCTAAAAATAGCAGTATGGCCAATGAGCATTTTGGCCACCTTAGGTGAGAGGTGAAACTGCTAAAAATAGAATCTTCTAAACATAGCATTTCTCGGTCCCTTCCTATTTTTAGCAGTCCCTGGTCTAACTATAGGAAGTAAAAACAAATTTGGTCTTACCAGCATTTTAAAATATTAATTAATTAAACTCCATGAGCTAATTTGTTATGGAAAAGCAGACTGAAGTTTTTGTGAGAACATGTAATTATTTCTCCACTGATTGGGGAATGTTTCCTTGATCTGCTCCACTGATTGAGGAATTAAGGATGATTTCTATATTGAGAGAATCAGTTGACTTAGTTTAACTTAGTCAAGTTCAGTTAGATTAATGTAACAAGTTGTTAAATTAATGAGATACAGTTTGTTGATGCTTGCATGCATTTGACAACTGTTAATTTCAGATAACTGAGTATTCACTCATGGATAACTCATGCATGGTTGTTCAGACAAAGACCTAGCTAAGATTAGAGAAGGGACAATGTACTATTAGTTGGATGAATACTTTTCCTATAAAGGAAGCTCACCCATGATGAGGATTTATCTCCTTCAAGTTTGTGCAGTTATATAAGAGGTGAGTGTTGTGTGTGAGGTGAAAATCACACAGGTTGTAGTTGGAGGACCCAGGAAAGTTGTGCATAGAAATAGGAGGCTTGGAGGGTAGAGGAGAAGGTTTGTGAGAAGCCTTTAACTGTCTATGAGCAACAGAGAGATTGTATTGAGAGTTGGATAGCTGTCGAGCTAAAGCTTTGTGTAATGCAGACTATATTTCCACTTGTATGATAATACAGAGATGGGGTTTTAGGTAGGTTCTTTCCCCGGGTAAATTCTTTTGTGTTATGTGTGATTGATTCCTTCTTATTAGTTATATTTGTTCTTATTGATGTTGCTCATGGTTGATTAAGCTTCCGCTATTTTTTTTGTAGAAGTAGATCAATTGTTTTGCTTTAGTACATTGCATTACCATGTTGATTTACAGGTGGGAAATTTCTACATGGTATCAGAGCTAGCTGATTTGTAGAAAAAGTTCTAGATAGTATCAAAGCTAGTTGATTTGTAGGAAAAATTCTAGAAAATTCTACATTTATGGTAGCTTACACCGGGGATATTACACAATCCCCCCTTTAAAGAGAAAATAATCATTGATGTTCTTGTCTCGTTGGAACTTTAATTTTTTCTCATAATATAAAATATGAATAACCAAAAAAGGAATCATTTCCCTTCAGAATGAATTATTTTTATTTTTAATAAGTAAAACCGATCATGTTTATCAATAATCATAATCATTTACGGACAAAAAATATGAAATTTCTACTTTCCTTTACTTAGCCATTATTCCTTTTTTTGAGATGAAAACAAAATGTATATACCAGCTTACCATTACTTACCAATTAGTCTTGGAATTCATGGTCACTTTATGAAAAGGTTTAACTATAGTTGGTTCCACAACCTCCATGGAAAGCACCCTATAATGTATGACTAACAAATTCAATCACATTAATCACAACATTTTCAATCAAATGAAATACTTTTCATTATCAATTATTCACAAAATGTCAAATAATAATTTAATCATAATACTTCCAGAAATACTCAGAGAGCACCAAATCTCTAAACATCAAAATGATGCAAAATTACATTAAGTGCATACTGTCTTTTGTTTAGGGATTTCGCCAATCGTTCTCTCCCATTGGTGTTGTTTGTAAATTACTAACTTTCTCTCCCACAATAATTCCAATCAAATTCAGACTTATGTCATTTACCTTTAACCATTTTTCTTTGACCTATGAGGAATTTAGAATTCAATATCTCATTTTTTTATTTAATACAAATTAATTCACACACACACACACACACACATTATATATTTCAAATCATTTCAATCTTTGAGCAAATTATAAATATGTATTAGCCATCGTAAGTTAAATCATTAGTACATACATTAACAATCTATTTCCTCTATGCATGCATATAGATAATTATTTTCTGGCATGTTCATTTTTTCATACAAACATATAGACACAACTTATTTCATCAAAAATGACGCTTATATAAATTAATATATCATGCATGCATAACTATAACACATACAAAAGATTAGATAGATGCAACTTACAGTCTATTCTAACATTAAACATATTTAGATGATTTCAAAATCAATAGAAGAAATTAGAATATAGACAAAATTTCATGTGACCATAGTTAATGGCTAGGAATTATTTAGGAATCACGCGTGTTCCACTTAACCGTGAACTATCTCTAATAGTCCCCGCCGAAGCTAAAGTCACATTGCCACTAGAATCAAAAACCTCATTAATTCCTTGGTAGTTTATTTTATAGATTTCTTTCCAACATATTTTTAGCAACATCCTACTTTAAGATCTGCCAACCTTTCTTCCTATGACTTTTTTTTAGTTTTTTTGAAATATATTCTTTTAATTTTATTTAAAGCACGTCCTTCTCTCCCGTTGTGCTTTATTCCACCCCATTTACTATTTCTCTCCAACTAAGTGATTAACATAATCTTTCTCTCCCATTATGTTAGGATTCACCTTTTTATTATTTTCTCTTAGCGATTTTTAGGAGGCTTTTAGGGAAGATCCATCATATGGACTTAACCACCAATAGTTTTCCCAAACAAAGTATTTATTATTTTAATAATAAAATAAAATATTACATCATCACATCAGTCCCATCATGGATTCCAAAGTCATTCAATCAAATAATAGTCTGATGCCTAAAAATAGTCGATGTATAAAAATCCATTGTAATTTACATAACCAACCGTTTTCATATTATCATTAAATCAATTGAACATTCATGAACATCATGCATTCATACTTTACCCTCAAAATGGATCCCACAATCTTTAAAAGTACATTGATAATAAATCATCTCATGTCATACAAGTGGTATACTTCCAAATTTCCACGTAATAACAATCATGCAACTTAACAAAGAACATTAGCATATATTGCATACCATACCATTATACTTTTTCACTTGCAACTGCAATTCATATTGCAACAATTTACCTTTCCTAGATTCTTATGTTGCCATTAAGTCACCCCTACTTAATCACATTAGAAATATTAGTCACAATAGTTTTTAATAAAACCATACCTTATACCAAAATACTAATACAAATATATATTTTTTTTAATTACACTCAAGATGCATTTCACTTTCATAGGTGTCTACGTTTTCAATATTTCAACACGCAGAATGGTATTGGTCCTATTACTTTGCATAAACGACATTATGTAATAGCACTCTGTGAAAACATTCCATATCATTCTTATGTATATTATAAGTAATATAAAAAATAAGGTACATCCTCGAGATGTTAAAACAAAGTTTCCATTACTTATTTTTTCTAAAACAATAGTAAGAGAACAATACTTTAATAATTGTCATTCCTATAGTTTCTAATTCATGTGATGTGTCATTTCATTTATGCATGTTCATATAACCTACAATCATTGAGCAACGCTACTAGATTCAAACTATTCTCATAAAATTCTCTTGGTTAATCAAACTAGTAATGCCAATAGATTCAAATGCCTTCAATTTATTTATTTGTTTGTTTTTTTTTTGCAATGAGAACTGAAAACACCATTTTCCACAACATGATGGACTTTTCTAATTAAATTTGCTATGTTGTCATTGAGATATTAAGACACACTAGATGGATTTCTAAAATACATAATTAACATATTTTTTAAATATAATGTGCAAACCATCTAGCATGGTCATAGAATCATCAATTCGTGAAGTTTTGAGGTTAAACAAATAATATAATCAACATCATTTGATTATTACTAGTTTGAACGTTAACCTAATAGAACTATTTAATTAGTCAATTTAACAACAATATTGTATCATGATCTAATTTCTTTTTCACATTCAAGAACCTACAATCATAGGCATGCATGGTTAAACCAATTTCACTTGTGCAACCATTTTAGTTTTCTTGGATGTTGGTGAGCCCTAGTTTTATAACAAGAATGCTGCAAATTATAAGGATATCATCTTAAATTTTAAACTTGGGGTTCATACAAACTTAAGAGGTGTAAAACATATACGTGCAACATGTAATATGTCCTTCTTTCTTCGATATGATGTGATGAAGTGTATGTCATGAAATAAAACACTAGCCTATTTGTAGAACGTAAACTTGCATTGAAAAGGAAACCTAGTTTATGGAATGAAAATAATAATGCTTGAAATAGAAAACCTAACATGCATGAAGGAAAGATAATGTAATCAATAATTTCATTCCATAGAGGTTAGGTCCATTTACATAGTTCATTATATACTTCATGTGGCATTCAAGGAAATCACTATTGTGTTATCCAATTCATAGATCTATCCATTAACCCAAATTGTTGACATGTGTTGGAGGGGTAAAAAGGAAAATACTAAGTGGCATTTGGTTTTCCTAAATGAAGTATTTAGAGACTAGGGGTAATTATTCAATCCTATGAAATAAAAACTAATATTTTGGAGCAGATCTGGTCAATTTTAAACATGTTATAAGACTACTATAGGACTACTACATGACTACTACATGAGTTGTTGGATTTCTATAGGAGTGTGATAGCTTGCCGAATTTGAAAGTAAACAAATGAAAATGAGAAGGGATATTTTTTTATTAAGTAGTATTTCCTAGGACTCTGTTCCAAGGGGAATCACTCCAAAATACCCCTCTTAACATGTGCTAAAAAATAGAAGAATATTACTACTTTAAAAAGCGTAAATTCAAGAACTAGTGAGCTAGCTAACCTACCAAATTCCTAACCTAATAAATTGAAAATTATATGAGGTAATTTTTTTATTAACTTCGATGTTTTTATGACCGAATACAAGTCAAATAAACTCAAATTAATCTCATTAAATTATTCTAAAAAATAGCAGAATACTACTACTATTTTGCTACAAGGGACTTCCAGAAATTATATCTTTGTGAACTAGTAAACCAATCCAAGTACATCAATGATGAATATGAATCTTCAAAGTTGTTCTCAGGATAAATCATTATTTTGACTCTTTAAATAAACTATAAAGAAACTCCCTTCAATCATTTAACCAATATGACCTACAACAAATGAAGCATGAATAGTAAATGTAGAAATAAGAGATGCAAGTGAAAAATACATTCAAAGGGAATACAAAAATTACACAAGGGGGATCTGAGGCTCTTGGGATGTCTAATACTAATGAAAGTAATATGAAGGAAACCAAGACTTAGAAGATAAAAATGGCACCAAACTTCATTATTTGAATCAATCCAAGTACGTCCCTACTAGAAATGAAAGTGGAGATGCTAAATAACAAGTTTTCTCCACAAGAAGACTATGAAATGCATGCCCCTAGAGGCCAATTCGAATTGGTACTTATGCAAAGTGATGAGGTATCATTATCCTTAAAAGGAGGAAGCTTTCCCCTCCAAAATCCCTCAAATAGTTGATCTGGTTCCCAATACTATGAATTTGCATTAAATTAGATGGAGCACATTCCTAGATTTTCTCAATCACTAGAGATCCAAAATTTAAGCAATAATTTCTAATATATTATCCAATATTGATTCTCATGTAGTAGGGAGCAAGTCCTTGAATTATCTCATCCTCCAAATCTTCATAATATTCCCAATACTCTCGCAATATTTTACAAAAATAAATAACATTAGGCACAACTATGCAATTATATCTAAACCTTCCTAATGAATACAATATAGCTCAAAATATGTCATCTAATGAAAAAATGAGAGGTTTAATGTGTTGAAGGATGGCGAGATGGGCCTTAAATTGTTTCTAATTTGGAGGCCTATCACATGTGCATAAAAGCTTAAATGGAACTTTAATCATTCAAATACATTTATTTATTATCAATGTGTAAGTGTCAATAACAATTATGGTAACATTCCTAATTTCACAATGTATTGTTATTGATAAACCATCAATATGAAGTAAACTACCACAATCACTTGTTTACAACTCATAATAAACTTTAATCAGAAATGATTTATGCATATACGTTTTGATGTTAAGTCATGCAATATTAATAATAAATGATACCAACCATATTAAATACCATCATGATAGGACTCTATCATTAATTATCCATTGTATTCAAGTTTTACCACTTGACTCGTTGTTCATTTTTAACATATAAAGGGGTTATTTAGATGTATTTTAGAACATTATAGTGACCTCTTCAATCACAACCCCCACATTTTTCAATCACGCCTTAATTCTTACAAGTACTGCATTGTAAATTTAGTCATGTTCATTAAGTGTATCATTAATATTGTCATATTTGCAAAGGTTTGGTAGTCAATTGTCACTTTCACTAGTTAGTTTTCAAGATTGTTCAAATATGCAACAATGGTTTTATTTTCTTTTATCCACAAAAATATTCAAATTTCATGAGCACAACTTTTAAGGAAACATTATCACTTACTATTCCATAATGGAGTTATTAATCATGCATCATGTATCTCATGTCAAATGTAGTCTACTGCAATTTTAGCTATAATCATACTTGAGATGGTGACCACTCACATCATACTTCTACTTCTTTTCCTCTTAACAAATTTTAAAAGGTGCTAATGCTACAACCTTTTGCTCTAATACCACTTATAACATCCCTCGAAAACCTCGCATGAACGTGCTTGGAGTTAGAATTTTCTTACAACATTTACCAATGTATAATTTTATGAATTACTTTCCATATTGCTTCAATGACCATTAGATAAGCCATCATCATTACATAGAGTAATTTTAGGAAATGGGATAGTAAGTTACAAAACCATTAACGATCATTGTTGTAGCATATTAACTTAACTTCCTTATGTAACCTTGCATTAATTCCATAATTATTTTAAATTTGTTAGATAATCACAATATTGATAATATAAATGTCACAACATACAATGAATCAACATCATAGAGACTACAGAACAATAAATCACATCATTAGACAGTGATATACCTCGGAAACCCCAAATGGTGAGAAACAACATGCATTTAATTTTATTATTAAACACTTGTGAGGGTGTTCCCCCCTCACACAATGGTTGCAAGGGAGTCCATCCGATCACCATTGTCATAAAATATTAAAAATAATATCATCTCAAAAACAACATAACTAGCTATAAGCTATTATAATCATCATGACATTATTACCCACAAATCATTGTGCATTTTTATTTGGGGCTTGGATCTTCCCATTAATGGATTATCGTACAACTGATATTCCTTCAATTTGCATAGACAACTAAATTATTTCTTGCCATAATAGTAAACATAATCCATCTTTGCATAGGTCACAATGTTTTCTTGTAACTACTAGTGTCAAAAAAATTTGATATATCGATTAGATAAAGTATTAATCAAAGAAATAATAAATATATACTAGTGATCTTTCATCATTTATTCATGTGCATTAACAAAATGTAAACAAAACATTGTGACATTCTTCCTTGAACAATCATTACACATGCATTAATCATAAGCATATAACTATTATAGCATGCCTATAAATAAATACCACATTGATAAATATTCCCCTTGTACAAGAAAACCTTCCTTTCCAAGTGGATACATAATCTTTGTCAAAATAAAACTAACATAATCCTGCATGAAAATGCATAATCATTCCGAAAGAAAGCTAACATAATTTTGCATGCAACTGCATAATATTTTCAAGGAAAATTAGCGTAACAAATATTATTCTTGTACATTGTTAAACGCACATGGACAACAAGATAGATATGAAAGATAAATCATGCAGTACAATTTTTATTCACAAATGATATACATTTATAGTACATTATGTGACCGTTGGGATTCACATCCCAAGGTCTCTTGGACTCCTTTTTTCCATTTGACTTCCACACTAACCCATTTAGGATTACGTGTCCAACATTCCCCCCCTTAATACGAAGTGTTATGTATGAGTCCAAGAAGAGAGCTGTAATACAAAATGTGCAAATATGCATGGCAGCACTAGGCTGAATGTGCTCTATGAAATGTTGGCATAAAGAGCGGTGCTTTAAGGATGGCCACCAACACTGGAACGCTTAGTGCAGTTCCCGTAACTCTTCCAAAACTGGCAAGAAGCTGCAGTCTTCTGCTAGAGGAAGTGATCCTATTGTTTTAAATAGGGAAACCTTCAACCATAAAAGGGAGGTCTCACCCCACCTAAAAGGTAAAACTTCAACCTCAAAAGGGAAGTCTCAACCTGTGATGGTTTAAGGATGACCAATAACTCTGGACCGCTTAATGAAACTCCTGGAACTCTTCCAAAATTGGCAAGAAGCTGGAGTCTTTTGCTAGAGGAAGTGTTCTCAATTTTGTTCGTGGAACTCTTCCAAAACTGGCAAGAAGTTGAAGTCTTCTACTAGAGGAAGTGTCCGAGATTGCCCACTGAATGCATTTTCACGGGCATGTTTGTCTCTGGCTACATATTTGAAACTGGTGTGGCAGGTTGTGGCTCAGGCTTACTTGATGTGACTCTGAAGCTTGTATATGACCATCATTTCCCGCTATCAGATACAAGGTGAGAGGATGGAGAAAACTCAACTGCAAGATTGTTCAATATTCTGGAACAAGTTCTGACATGTGTTTGAAATATCTTCTTGGTTGTTGATGCCCATTTCCAAGAAGCGATCCATCCAAGATGAATCTTTGTTCTTGCAGGACGTTTGTTGCTGAAGCATCTGTGTGAAGAATGGGTGGTTTTATGACAATGCTTACATGGATGAAGATCGAAACAGTTATCTTTCAAATGGCCAACTCGGTCACAGTGTTGGCATTTCACAATCTGTTGTTGTTGTTGTTGCTGCTGTGGAAGAGAGGCAGAGTTTGGAACAACTGGAGCTGAAATGTCATGAAGAGCAGGTGAACTATCATGAATGAATCCAACACTCTGAAACTGAATGGGCTTGGCATAGGTTGGAATATGAAAGGACAAGTCCTTATCATATCCAAGACCAATTATGTGCTTGTTGTGGACAAGCTGTTCCCAAGGTATGATGATGGGCTTGGGAAATGCAGACTGAGTTTCTGCATCTGCATGTACAACTACTGCTTTATTTGAAGGAACTGTAACATTATTGACTTGCTGCTTATGGGAGTCTGTTTCAATATTCTCAATAGAAACAGGCTCACAATGATGACTCCATTGTTGTAGTTCTTCTTCGTGTAGCTTTGTCTCAAGCTGCAAAAACTCAATATTTTCCTGTACATTATGCAGGCATGTATAAATGTCATAGAGAGTGTCTTTCCTAATTTACACTGTGTTGTCAAGAGTTGATACAATTAGAGTTCTCAATAACTCCAATAATCGATGAATTTTTGTCATTATTTAAACAAATCAAGTCAACAAATGATCACAAATGTACTTGTAAAGGAAAATTGCTAATAATGCAATATTCTTCAAAATTAAAAGTGCCCGATGATAAGAGGGAAATCTACTCAATTGATAATCCTTTGCAAGAAATAAATATTTCCTTGAAAATTGATTCTCCTTTATGTCCGGCTGTCAAATAAGTTCCTCTATTGTATGCAACAAACAATAAGTACATTGGAAGAGTTCAAGCTATCAATACAGTTCAGATAATGTTCATTTGTCCATTGTCTCAAATAAATACCTTATTCTACCAGCTTCAAGCTATCCCATCCTCTTTCACTAATGTTGTAAACTTGACTCCTCCGACTGCTAATAACAAATCGATGGGATAGAGAAACGCGTGGTGGAAGGTAAATATCAGATATCAAGCAATGTCAAAGTGATGTCACTTTTTAGGGTTTCTGTGTTGTCTCTATAGGTTAGAGCTCAAAATGGCAATTAACACACCATTAAAACATATCAAAAAAAGGAAACAACACTATATCATCCCAATATACAGACTTATGTAAAACATATCATCCATAATGCCATCCAAATATAATTTACAGTCCAGTGGTCAAAACTACTTCCTTGATGCAATTCAAATTGCTATTTTCCAACACTTTTTCTCGAGTGTGTAATTTGAATCATGAACGTCCAGGCTGAAGAAAGGTCATGTTTCTCTGCTGCTTGATTTTGGTACCTCCGGTTGCAGGATGGCCTTGCAGGGATGCGGGAACTCAGGCTCTTATCCCAGATCTTACATCGATTACAACAAAATCACTATTTATTTAATCGATCCATGGATGTCGACCATTTCCATTCGCATTTGGGCAGCTATGAGGTGGATTCCTTTTCGTAACACCATTAACAAGACCATTCAACATAATCAAATGCACCACTACACTACTCCACGTAGGTTTCGTATCTTCATGGTATATAGTGGCTCAATCCAATGTAGCCGTCATAAAAATTTCAATGCAGAGATGGATAACAATGCAGAGTGTTTCAAGAAAACAACATCGACTCTCGGCCAACAAACACGATCTCGACAGGGGCCAAGGACAGACTAAGCGTATAACAAAATGTGAGTTTTTGTCAATTCAAGGAAACAACCTACGCGGAGAGGAAATGGAAGAGCAAATGGCAGATGTGTTACGATGCATAAACTTAAATATATAACATGAGTCAAGTTGACGTGACGCTGCTCATACAAAGGCCAAGAAGACTCCTACACGGCTTTATTATAACATTAGGCAGGCCCCACGAGTGTGGAATATCTTCTGAGGAACACGATGAGGCAGTTATGCTTGAGGCTGCCCTCTTTGGTGGGATTGCCGAAGAGTTACTCGGATTCTACATTTTCCAAGTTACAGTGATCATGTCTTTCATAGCTTTTTGCGGTGGATGCAAAAATATACTTTACGCAAAAGAGAAAGAGCACCAGCTCTGGCTCGTTTGTCGTCATTGTTTATGCGAGGAGCCTTCAATAAGCTTGATCGAAAGGCAACTCTGAATGCCATAAGAAAAACTATAAATCACTTATAATCTCTTCCATACCAAGAATTTATGCATCATATAATGGCGTAAAGCTAAGCTATGCATAGTGAAGAACTAGGGAGACTCTGAGAAATTTGAATTAACGCAAGAAATAGAATTTTGAGGAAAACAAGCGTGGAAGCGCAGCAGATTGAGAGCAACCTATTTGCGAGCCGGCGGTGCCAAGTTTTGATCAGCGGTCAATAACCTCGACCCTTTAAAAAAATTTCCAGCAGCCGAAGAGAAGAATACCACCTCTTCAAATTATCTGACTCCAAAATACCAATGACGAACGAGCACCTTTCTAGTAGATAGATTATTGTATTTAGAAGAACAGGGAGGCACAGGTATCTAAACGCAGAGAATAATAAAGAATCACAGGTGAATAATAGACAGAGGGGCGTTTTGTATGCAGAGAGCCGCTAGAGGAGCAATGTTTAGACCAGTCAGTGCGCAGTCTCAAGCGTTACCCGGATTATAGCGCAGAGGGCAGACCCTAATTATCACGTAGAGGGCAGATGTGTGAGGCTATAGAAATGCAGAGCATGGGTAGAATAGGCAGGCGTGCAGGTGCGTATCAGCGAGACAGTTTGCAGCATGAAATAGGGATGCACACAATAATGACAATTCTATCTGCAGGAATGCAAAACTGACATGCACAGAGAGGCCACAAATCAAGTGGCTCAAATTGGAGCAGGGCCAACAATCGCGTGCTCTGATACCATGTTAAACACACATGGACAACAAGAGAGATATGAAAGATAAATCATGGAGTACAATTTTTATTCACAAATGATATACATTTATAGTACATTATGTGACCGTTGGGATTCCCATCCCAAGGTCTCTTGGACTCCTTTTGTCCATTCGACTTCCACACTAACCCATTTAGGATTAGGTGTCCAACACACATGCAACTACCTTTTATTTCTAAAAGCATATTTTTCGAAGGAGAGTTATACAGACTATCTATTATACATGAAAATGCATTCTCTATTCCAAGTAAAGATAACATGATAATTATTGTTTCTTGCATGTAAATACATGTACTTATATAAAGGAATGTTAACATATTTATTGGATGCAATTACATGTTTATTTTCAAAGATTATAGCACAATAGTCATATTCTCCTCTGCATGCAAATATATATTTTTATTTCCAAGAAATCTATGGTAATGACTTATTCTTATCATGCAAGATCAATATAAATAATTGAACACAAAACAACACATTCTTTTCCAAGTATAGTAACACATTAGCTATCTCTATATCTACATAAGCAACTATCCTTTTCAAGAGAAGACACATTGTGGGTATTTTTGGTGCACCACTACATATATTCTTTTCCAAAATAAATAATAATAGTTGTTTTTTCCATGTATACAAAAACACATATTTATTTTTCAAGAAATATACCTCAAATAGTTGTTCTATCCATGCATAAAAAAAATAAAAATTTCCTATAGTATTTTCAGGACAACAACATGGATCACAGAGATTCAAGGCTATTTTCAAGTAATTACTCAACTTTTCTTTGTTCAAAACCCACGAAAACGATGTCAAGAACCCATGCAATCCACTTATGAATTATCCTCACTAATTTATCTTCATTTTTCAATAGCTCGTTCAAATATATTCAAGACCATTTTCATTAAATTGTCTTCATTTTTCAAATACTCGTGCAAATCTTTTCTAAAATTGGACTCATTAAATTTTCTTAGATAATTGATGTAGTATTCTCAAGAAATCAAACTTCTAGATGCCTGGAAACTATTTTTGCATGCAAACCTACAGTAATCTTTACATGGTAGTCATTTTTCTTACAAGCAAGCATAGACTTCATTATACAATAGCATGCAAACATGTATTTCTTTTCTAAAATAAATATAGCATAATACATATTAATTGCATGCATATGCAATTTCTTTTCTAAGAGAA
The DNA here is from genome assembly GCA_000404065.3 of Pinus taeda. NCBI lineage: Eukaryota > Viridiplantae > Streptophyta > Pinopsida > Pinales > Pinaceae > Pinus > Pinus taeda. The sequence goes on from APFE030804158.1 coordinate 18,396, forward strand.
ATAGAATATAATAGATATTGATCTCACACATATGCAAATTATTTTTAGAAATTGATGCATAGATAACTTGTCTTTTAATGCTTGGAATCCCTCAACACAACAAGATTCTTAACACAATATTCTATGTCAAATAAATAATTTCTACCACACTACTATAGCCAACAATGGCTATGGAAGATATGAAGCAATATGCAGTAAGTTCCACATAGGACTAAATTTCATTCACCAATTTTGTACATTTAATTATTCTTGATTCTACATGCATTTGGTTGTTAGTTCTCATTTCATATAGGATGCCAATAAGTAGAATTATGAAAATGTAATATCTTTTATAAATCCTAAAAGTATTCCATAAATCACTACAAAATCAGATTTCCCTAAATCCTTAAATGACTCCATAAATCATATTTTTCTAAATTCTAAAATGATTCCATAAAACATATTTTTCTAAATTGTAAAATCACTAAATAAATCATCTATAACTCTCTCATGTTTTTTGAACGTAGATTTATTTTTACTTTATGTACAAAATATCATCTATCCATAGATTTTCTAAAATTATCACTCATTAGTTATAAAACTAAAAAAAATACCAACTTGTAAAATACAGTTTATTTACATAAAAGAATACAAATTCTTCTACAAAATCAAAACCCCATTTTTAAATTTTTATTTTAATTTTTTTATTTTCGCAACCAATATTTAATAATTTGAAATCTCTATTTTCTTTTGCATCAATAGTTAACTAAGGAAACCATTTCAAGGATAGAGTCCTCTCTTCACCTTCCATTCTCAAGCCATTTAGTTTCATGATATCTAAATACTTATACAATGAATTATTCAAGAAAATTTTTTCTTGACTTGTGTCCAGTAATTTAGTTAATATTATTAATTAATATTAGTAATATTAATTGCAATACATGAATTTACAAGATTTTTTATAGTAGCTTACACAGGGATACTACAATTTCCTTAGCCCATACTTTCTTCCATCACAACTTCTCTCCAAAACACAAAGAACAATCATGTGCAAAATGGCCCTAGACATGAAATTGTAAATGTTTGAAAGGCATCTTTAAGTAGTCCAATAATTGTATATTAACTATGTCATTTTCAAGTGTCCCCATACATATTTAATTCTTCAATAATGTCAATTTATACTAATACCTTACACTATCTCATACTCATATACAATCCTTTACGAATGTCACTTTCTACTAAAACTCTAGCCACTATCCAATAAGAATTTATGTTGAAGGATTTTTCTTGTCTATCCTTCTTCTTAATTAATCATGTACTTCCTCCAAAACACTAACACATCACTACTCTATGGAAGATCCCTTAAATTTAACTCATATTCACATTCTTTGTCACTTCCCATGGTATACGAAAACAAATGGATGATGACTTTATCCATAGCCTAAAACCTCCCTCATATGATTTGGAATCTTCTTCAAATCAATACAGTGTACCAATGTAACCTCTTTCTAGAAGATACAAGATTGGCCCACACTTAAGATTCAAAAGCTAAACCTTCTTAATCCAATTATTGAGGGAATGGTCTAAGAATCCAATTATTGAGGGAATGGTCTAAGAACCACCAACCATGGAATTTCCCAATCAAGGCTTTGTGGACATATTTATTATTAGAGATATTAATTAATGCATGTTAAGATCCTCACCTATCACCATCCTCACTCTCTAACTTCCCTTGCATCACCACTTTCCTCATCTTTTCACCCCTGATTTCTTTAATGTATACATTTATCAACCTTCAACATTCCATTGTTACTATCATTGTTTAAAACTGCTTCAAAATGAATAATAACAACCATTATTGTGAAATATTACTTATATATTTTTAATTATATCAAATATACAAACTTTACAATGTACTACTTGGAGATAGTGATGCCAAGTTTTACAACTTAGTAGGAAGAGATAAGGAGAGATGTTGTTGTCAAATTGTATAACTTAATATATTTTTTTAATTAT